>JAQZBX010017009.1:0-35963 GCA_029593785.1 Cabassous unicinctus
TTTGCATAATTTAAATCTTTCTAAGTTGATTGATACTTGTTCTATGACTTAGCATGTCGTCTAGCCTGGAGAATGATCCATGTGCACTTGAGAAGAATGTATATCCTCATGTATGGGGTGTAATGTTCTGTATATGTGTATTAGGCCTAGTTCCTCTAGTGTATTATTCAAGGTCTCTTTATTAACCCTCTTTCGAGATGTTCTGTCTAATGGCGATAATGGTGTATTAAAGTCCCCCGCTATGATTATAGAGGCATCTATTTCTCCCCTTAGTTTGCCATTGTTTGTCTCATGTATTTTGGGGCATCCTGGTTATGTGCATAAATATTTATGATTGTTCTTTCTTCTTGATTGATTGCCCCTTTTATTAATATATAGTGTCCTTCTTTGTCTCTTACAATAGTTTTGCATTTAAAGTCTATTTTGCTCCAATCAAGAGACTGGCAGAAAGGATAAGGAAATATGACCCATCTACATGCTGTCAAAAGAAACTCACCTTAGACCCAGGGACGCAAGGAGGTTTCAAGTGAAAGGTTGGAAAACTATTTGACATGCAAACAATAACCAAAAAACGGCAGGAGTAGCTTCTACTTTTGTCCCCATCTGATTCATTATCTACATAATACCCAGATTGACACTAAAAACACAGTTCTAATCAAGTTGCAAACTCTTCAGTAGCTTCTTATGTCCCTAGGATAAAGGCTCCATCCTACCAGGCCCTCCACCGTCTGACCCTGCCTGCTTCTCCAGTGTCACCTCGTGGCTGTTCTCTCTGCTGCCCTGCCAGCTCCTGCTCCACAGGCGTCGGCCCTCCTGTCTTGTGGCCTTTACCCCAGTGGTCTGCTCTTTCTGGAATCCTCTTCAAGACATGCTGTCTCTTGTAATGCTTGCTCATCATTCAGATCTTAGCTTACATTTCACTTCCTAGTGAAGCCTTTTCTTACTTTCAGACTAGGTCAAGACTCCTGCTGCGACTCTTGTAATCCCCCTGCACTTTTTCTTCATAGCTCTTATTCTAGAATGTAATTCTAAATTTGTGCTATTATCAATATCTTTCATGCCTCCAAACTATATACTTCATGAACTAGGAACTGGGGCTACAAGAGTGAATCAAACACAGTGTCTGGGACATAGCAGATGCTCAATACAGATTTGATGGATGGATGGATGGATGAATAACTCATTCTTTTATATGGCTGCCTCCCTTCCCACTCCCTGGCTCCCATCCATCCTTCAGAGATGCTGACCTTGAGCCTGATGATGTCAGCAAATGAGACAAAACAGAAGCATTTGGAATCTTATGCTCCTGCCCAGCGGCAGCCACAACAAGAGGTGGCCTTCTCCTTCCCCGTGCCTGCAAAAGCAGGGGTTATGGTCTCTGAACCTGGATTTGAAGCTAACTTTGTCTTTTCCTAAGCAAAGTGAGCTTAAGATCCCTCCTCTGTAGAATGGCGATGGCACCTGCCTGTCCTTTCAGGGTGGTGATGGGGATTAGACGAGAAGGGTAACTCTATGCTGTGTTCCCTGTAAAGTGCTGTTCCCTGAAATGGGCCCCGTTAGCAGAGGCTTTATCTTAAGAGAGAAGGAAAATCAGAAATTCACTTGGTGTCAGGGGAAGAAATACCAAGCCATCTTTGTTTCCTTCATCCTGGTGGCCACTTTTCCTCTTACTCTTGTCCTTCCCATCATCAGGGGTCAGTTAGATGGCCTCTCTACCAGGAAGCTTTCTGTGACTGCCTCAGCACACGGGGGTTGCTTTTTCTCTCCTGATTTTCTCCTGAATTCGGCCAACCCCCCAAAGACTGACCCTTAATTCATCTCCTTTACTTTTTCTTTTTAATTGATGTGAAATTCACATATACAGTTAACCATTTTAAAGCGTACAATTCAGCGGCATTTAATGCATTCACAATGTTGTGCAATCACCATCTCTCTAGTTTCAAAACTTTTCATCAGCCCAAAAGTATACCCATAAAGTACTCACTCACCATTTCCCATGCCTCATCCCCTGGAAACCACTGTCTGCTTTCTGTCTCAATAATTTGCCAATTATGGATATTGCATATAGAAGGAATCATATGTGACCTTTTATGTCTGGCTTCTTTCACTTAGCATGTTTTCAAGCTCCATCCAGGTTGTAATATGTATCAGTACTTTATTCCTGTTCATAGCTGAATAATATTCCATTATATGTAAGTCCAGTACCATGTTTATCCATTCATCCATTGATGGAAATTTGGGTTTTGTTAATGCCTTTTGGCTGTTGTGAATAATGCTGCTATGAACATTGGTGTACAAGTTTCTGGTTGGACATATGCTTTCATTTCTTTTCAGTATATAATATACCTGGGAGTGGAATTGCTGGATCATATGGTAATTCTATGCTTAACTTTTTGAAGAACCCCTGACTTGATCTTTGATGGTGTTACCTCCACGTCTTCTCCCTCTAGCTCTGTCCTTCTCAGCCTTTTGGCTTAGATCAAGTGTTAGTGACCAGATGACAGTCTTGTACCCCAGATCCAAGGTCTGCATTTCCTGCTTCAGAATTCCAGACTACCCTTGATTGAGTCCTCCATCCCTGGAGCCGGAGGTCTCCTGGGCATTGCCATTGGAGTTTGGGCTTTGGTTCCTATGAGTTGGTGGCAGAATAGCGCAGTGGTTAAGAGCAGGTCAGATCCCAGCACCCCATTTTCTAGTCTGTGGCCTGAGGAAGTCACTTGATCTTGTAAAGTTTCAGTTTTCTCACATGTAAAGATGTAAAGTGGAGATAATAAAAAGTATCTAACACACCTTTTTTGTTTTATTTTTTTGGGGGAATTAAATGAATAATGCGCTTCGATTTCAGCCTTCAACGAATGACGGTTGAGTATCGTTATTCTTATTATGCATGCAGCTCTTCTATCCCTACTGTTTTTTGGGGGTAGGGCTCCCCCCCGCTTGGGTGAAAGCCCCCCAGCTCCCTCCCCATCCTGTGGGGACTCGTTGGCTGGGCCAGCAGCAGTTTGAAAGGTAGATCGTGATTCTGAAAAACCCAACAACACAGCAGCAGGTACAGGCCCGGGTGTCCTTACCAGTGTACCCAGAGAGGCCCTCCTGGGTCCTCTCCCTCACGGGCCAGAGCCTGGGAGCCACATTTAATTTTCCTCACAGCTGCCCTTGTCTGGAGCTGCCCTGAGAGTGGCACATTCAGGGACACAAAAGGATGATGTCCCCAGAGCTTGTCTGTGACGGGTCCCTTATGCCAAGGCTGACAGGCCCTTCCTGCAAGCCAGACCCTGTCTCCTGGAGCCAGCGCTCACTGAACCTCACCTTACCCGGAAGTCCATTAACCACTTCCGCGGACCCAGAAGGGCCTTCCGTGTCTCCAGGGCATGCTCCACGGGAGAAGAGGCCTTCATCTGAAGCCATGGCAGAAAAAGTTAATCAGCTTCGGGAGAGGGGTATGCAGAGAGAGGGAGAGGGACCGGCTTCCAGCTCCCAAGCCTGGCCAATGCTTATCAGGAAACTCTTTATTTCATTTAGAAATTAATTTCTTCCTGAGAGAGAAAAAGCACTGTTGATATGTTTGTTTCCTCCATAATGAAGGCAGGCTGACACAGCTCACCCTCCTGCTTCTCAGCCCCACGTTTGCTGTTGCCAAAGTGCTGGCAACAAAGGAGACTGTGAAGACTGGTGGGGGGTCAGGGTGGGCAGTATTTTGCTGAATGGCTCGGGATGGGGCAGAGAGGCGCCTGCTTGCTCAGTTAACCAGAGTTTGTCCGTGTCACGTGTGGACACTGCCTGAGACTTTCCAAATCATCCTCACTCTCGCTGTTATCGCTTCAGCACCTCCCAACAGCACCGGCTGTGGGGCAGACAGACAGCTTCATTAGTCTCATTTTGCAGATGGCCACAGCTGGGCACAACAGAAGCTGCTTTGACCAGGCTGCAAGGTGAAGCCGTGGCTCAGTGGGGACCGGGACCCAGGCAGCCAGTTTCCTGCTCTGTTACTTTTGCAGAATTCTTTCCTCATTTGTCTGGCAACCCTTTTTCTTTTTATTGGAATTTTTCAATTATGTGCAACAAGAAAGAGAATAATCTATTAAAACCATTATCCAGATATATCAGTTATCAACATTCACCCATTCTCATTTTCTCTCTCCTCCTTACCTTTTGTTTTTACTGGAATCTTATAAGGCAAATTCCAGACATCATGTCATCTCACTCACAAATAATTCAGTATGTGTCTCTAACTAGCAAGGAATTAAATACAAACAAACTCAACCACCATGCCATTACCATACCTATCAGAATTATCAGTAATTCCTTAATATCATTTAACCCTCTTCAGAGTAATTTCTCTCATTTATCATATTAATTTTTTTTGGTTTGTTGCATTTACTTTTAAACAGTTTAAAACAGACAAAAGTTGCAAGAAAAGTTGCAAAGAACTTTCATATACCCATTGCCTAAACTCACCAAATGCTTACTTTTTTGCCCCATTTGACCTATTATATATATATATGTGTGCTCTGAACTATGTGAGAGTACATTGGAGATATTGTACCCCTTTACTCCTAAACACTCCAGTATGTTTTCCAAAGAAAAAGGCATTCTCCACTGTGCAAAAGACCACAGTACAGTTATCAAAAGCCAGGAATTTAACTCCGGTATAATACTCTACAGGCATACCTCCAAGATATTGTGGTTTGGGTCCAGACCACACAATGAAGCAAATATCACAATAAAGCGAGTTACACGAATTTTTGGTTTCCAGTGCAGAAAGAAGTTACGTTTACATTATATTGTAAGCTATTAAGTGTGTGAAGGCATTATGTCTAAAAAACAATGTACAAACGTAATTAAAAATACTTTATTGCTAAAAATGCTAACCATCATCTGAGCCTTCAGCAAGTCTTAATCCTTTTTCTGGTGGATGGTCTTTCTCAGTGTTGATGGCTGCTGACTGACTGGGGTGGTGGTCGCTGAAGGTTGTGGTGGCTGCGGCAACTGTTTAAAATAAGACAGCAGTGGAATTTGCCACATTGACTGACTCTTCTGTTCATGAAAGATTTCTCTGCAGCATGCGATGCTTTTTGATAGCATTTTACCCACAGTAGAACTTTGCTTTAAGAGCCAGAGAATCAGGGAATCACAGCAAACTCCAACCCAACTTCTTCTGTCCTCTATCTGGTCTTACGTTGTGGTGACTGGCTTCTGTTTCAGAGCTTGGCTGAGGCGAACTCCCTCGAGTGGCAGCACCTCTCCCCTAATTTGACACCCCTTGTACATGGCACTTCTGGTTTCTACAATTGATTTTTATTTGCACCGTTGCAGCCACTAGTCCTTGAGGGGAGTGTGTGTGTGTCCCAACTGGGTACAGTTGCTGTGGGGCACCCAAAGATGAGTAAGAATGGTCTCTGCTCTCACGGGGAAAACAGACAGGACACAAGTATTAAATTGAGGTACAGACATTGGGCCTTGGGTACACAGAAGGAGGCTGTGTGTTTGTGTGTAAGAGAAGGTGATCCTATGAGAAGTGATTCATGGAGGAGATGACTTTTGGGGTGAGCCTTTAGGAATGAGCAGTGGATTATCCATAGATGATCCATTCAGTTTAGTTAAGTCAGTCAGTCTGTCTGCAGGTATGACCAACATCTTATTTCAACCCCCTTCTCTGAAAGAGAAAAGACAAATACAAGAAAATCCTTGGAAGATGACGAAGGGCAGTGTTATTTTTCCTGTCAGGTGGTCCCAAGGCATTGCCACCTGATATGGCAGCCAGCCAGAGATGGAGGCTCCAACCCTTACAGACAAGGAGCAGAGATCTTAGGGATGTTGGGGGACTTGCTAAAGGACATGCAGCAAAGTTAGAGAAGTGTTGAGAATAGAGCTTCTGAATTGTCACACTTTCAGCCTGGTGTCTTGCATTCCTGAAAAATTCATCTGGTATATAAAGAAACTGGGATGGTCGTGGCATAGGGTACGTGTGAGTGCAAATTAAGTTTTTTCTTTTCAGTAATTTCAGGGAAGGTGCAAAGAAACTGGTAAATAAAGCTGTGGGAAATTGAATGAAACTTTCTCACCTTGCATGATTATTATTGTTATTAATCATGATAAAACTTTATTGTGTGCTGACAGTGTGGCTATAACTAGCACAGTGTCAAACCTACCTATGGTTGCGTCTTCATAAAAAAGAAGATAGCAATATGTAAAGCACCAGGAAAAGACAGACCACCGAAGTGATGAAGGGCAAGTTGGCTCCTGGTTTCATTTTTTTTCTCTTTTGGACTTCTCACAATTGAAGCTTGTATCTCAATTTCAAAGAAACCCAGCTTCTATATTTTGCATGATGTTTATCCATTAAGAGTACAAAAATCATTCTAGCTATATTCATATTCTTTTTATTTTCACACCATCTTCCTTTTAGATCAGAAATAAAAAGAGTAGTCATGCTTTGCAAAACTTTCATTGTAAGAACTCAGAAGAAAAGTAATAAAAGAGGGATGCTCTAGAGAGAAAAAACTTGGAAGAGAGCATAATATATCAACGAAATAGAAGGAGGAATTGCATGAAACTGCCTTCTAGCTGATGACTGTATCAGGCATGGAAAAAAAAAAGAAAAGAATAAGCCAGGTTGATTAAAACAACTTATCACCTTAAAAAAATCCAAATGATGAAGTCTAGGCTTATGAATTTGCCTCCACCCATCCAGCTAGGAGAGCACTGCAGCAAGGCTGCTTGGATGGAGTTCTATAGGATTCCACAATAATAATCTTTGTACCCCATTCTTATCTCTTGACTTCTTTTTGCAGCTGGTGTTTATTTCCGAAAGTGGGAGCTTTTCCTTCTTTTTCTTTCTGTTATTTCCAGTCTGAAAACTGACCTTAAGAGTGGGCCTCCTGGGCTCAGTCTAATGATGAAGCCATAGAAGCCTCTCTCTGGCTGATTTTACAACATGAAATCTTAACCATTTGAACACTTTTATAGTAGTGATTGGTCATTCTCTTGTCAACTACTTGCGAGTTGAATTTAAATTTATGAATAGTTCTTGGGCACCTACAAAGAGCTAGATGCTAGGGATGCTGTGGTAAAAAGAAGCGATTCCTGCATTCAACTTTTGCATAATCTAGTCGGGAAAGCAATATCCAAACAACAGAGAGAGTTTATGTAAAGTGCCTATTGTTGTGTTAGGCACATGGCAGGCATCTGATATATTTTGGGACATCCTTTCCCTCTCTCACAACAGTATCCTACAGGATGGCAGAAGCCTTTACAGAGGGAAAGGACAAAGCACTGCATGGGACCATGGAGGGGATGTGGTCAACTCTCCCTGGGTAAATCTGGGAGGGCTTCATTTGTCAGGTGATCCCGAACCTAGAGGAGTTTACCAGGTGGACTGGATGAAGAGGATCTTTCAGGCAGAGGGAGAAGAATTACAAAGACACATGGCAGAGAAACAAGACAGTATATTTTGGAAATGGCAGAGGTTTGGCACGACTGGGTGGGATGGGTGCTGGCAAGAAACATGTCTGGAATCCAAGGCAGGGGCCAGGGACAGAAAGGCAGTGCAAGACGTGTGAAGGAATGGGACCTTAGCCTCCAGATAGCAGGAGCCTTTGAGCAGGTGAGTGACTGGAGTAAATCTGTGTTCATGGTTAGTTTTCTTCATTATGGCTTTACAAATGAAACTGACTCACCATCAGCACAGCAGAGCACGTAGGATGCTGGCAGGAAAGAGTTTGACATGAGCCCTAGCTCTTTCTCCCTGTTTCTTAAGAACCAGTCACATGTACTTGGGAGGTGACCGGCCTTGGGGTGGGCTGGGGCATCTTCAGTTCCTGAGTAGAGCAATGTTGATCTGGAGATTGAGCCAGAGGCCTGGAGAGCCATCCTCTTCTACCTTAAGTCATTTAGCTATGCCTTCAAGGACCACCTATATCACAGAAGCATGACTCAGGTGGCCTGGAGTTTAGGGGTGAATTAGGTGGTTACTATTTGGGTCTTAGAGAGCCGTCTCCCTTTAAAGTATAAATTTGAACAACATCAACCAAGAGCTGACTTGGGAAGTTTTCACAGCCCAACAGAAGCTTATAGAAAACGCCAATGTGGTGGGCTCAGTCCCAAGACGTTGGGTTTTGGCTCGCAGTCTGGTGAGAGAATGCCTGGCGGCTTGCAATTACTTCTTGGTTAGTGAAAGCCATGGGAGCCCCCACACCATGACCTCCTCCATGAGTGTCTCTTTCTGCTCACCAGGTCCTGACTGTGACATTTTTAAATAACAGAGAAAGAGGTGACTCATCCATTCAGGTCATGAAGCAAGTTCATGGTGGAGCCGTGACTCTTGACTCTGGTCAATTCCTCTTTTTGATCCATGTGTGACTTGATTCTAGGTACCTGTGTGTAGTGATTCCTGAATGCATGGAGACTTATAATGTAGCTAGGAGACTAAGACTGAAGCTAAGAAAATTTAATAGTTATAATAATTGTATTATCCACCATTTGCTGAGTGTAAATGGTGCCAGTCACTCTATAGTGTGCTTTTATACTTTTTGGCTATTATGAGCTGTATTAGTCAGCCAAAAGGGGTGCTGATGCAAAGTACCAGAACTCTGTTGGCTTTTATAAAGGGTAATTATTTGGGGTAGAAGCTCACAGTCACAAGGCCCTAAAGAGTCCAACTCAAGGTTACTTCCTTACCAAACTGTTGTCACATGTTGAAGCAAGATGGCGGGTGACATCTGCAAGGGTTCAGCTTTCCTCTTCCCTCTTAAGGCTCTGTGGGTCTAGCTTCTTCGGATCTCAGCTGTAGGCTGGCATAAGGCTCATCTCTCTTCCCGGGGCCTCTGCTGTGTCTAATGAACTGTCTCTCTTCCTCTGTGTTCTTCTGTATCTGCTTCTCTTTTTGTCTACTTCTGTGTGAGAGTCTGCTTTATCAGCCCACCAAGGGGGCAGGGACTCAACCCTGTACGCCCTAATGATGTGGTCGAATCAAAGCCCTAATCTTGATTTAATAAAATAAAAGTGAAACCTCTGAATCTCATACAATCAAAGGGGTATCATGCCCAGAAGACCAGTTTACAAACATAATCAATTTATCTTTTTGGAATTCATAAATAATATCAAACTACCACATGAGCTGATCAAATGAGATTGATGATATTATTGCCACTTTACAGATGAGGAAGGTGAAGCTCAAAGAAATTAGGTTCTTGACCAAGATCCATGTACGTGCTGTGGGGCAGGTATCTAGACTCACCATTGAGTCTCCAGAGCCTATCATACATTAGGTGCTTAATGAATATTTGATAGATGAGTGAATGGACAATCACACAACTAGAAAGTGCCCAAAGTGAGTTTGGAATCCAAGTCTGTGTGATTCAGGAGCAATTTTTTCCCACTATACTGCACTGTTATTTAACAGAAGGCAGAATGGTCGAGGAGATCCAAAGAGACAAAATACACCGTGGAGGGTTTGAGCAGGGCCTTGAAAGACAGTCAGAATTTGGGTGGCTGGAGGGGAGAGGTAGGCCTGTCCTGGGTGGCTTGAGAGGTATCACGATCTCATTATAAAGAGTGGAGTCTCTGGGGTCAGCCTTTCCTGGATTCAAAATCCGACTCTACCATTAGGAAGACCGCGTTGTGCTTATTGTCTCATCTGCTACTGGAGATAGTTCAAGGTAACCCAGGTAAAAATTGTGGCACAGTGCCTGGCACACAGCAATGGCTCAATAAATGTAAGCTATCATTAGATCCAAGCAAAGCGCTTCTTTCATGTGGAGTGAGAAGAGTTGGGAAGACAGGATGGTAGCAGAATGTCCTGTGCCTTGAAAGCAGAGTGAGAAATATGAATTTTACTTTCTGCTTAAGAACTTTAATGGCTGTCAAAGTGATATTGGTTCTGTGGACTGATTGTTGCTGACTCAGTGTCATTCCTTGCTTGTTGAGAATTGAAAAGTTGGCCCCTCATTAAAAGAATATGAGCTCCTCAAGCCACCAGATAATTTCTATGTCTCTGCTTTGTATCCAGAAGTGTGTTGTTCCTTGGGGGAGGTTGGGTCACAGTCTAAATGACAGGGACTTTGCTGAGGTCCAGTAAATGGAGGCCAAGCTGTACACAAAAGCAAAGCCCAAAAAGCTCAATAAAAAGAGGCTGGACCAATAAATACACGCACAGCCTAGCAAAAGATAAGCTAGAAAAGCTTTGGAAGATTGAGAAAACTGAGTCCAGCTCTAGCCCTGTCACTGTAATTGTGGAACTGAGAGATGGCTGCAATATCTCTCAGCCTTTTTGCACGTTTATACCTGAAAATGCAATAATCGAGTTTGCAGATGTGAAATTTACTTAGGAGGCGCCTATTTGCTGTGATCATTGGCTTGGGAAGCTGGCATTTGGGAAACTTTTGCAAGTGGAGAAAGAGGCCACCCTTCAGCATTGAATTATGATATTCACTGGGCATTTCCCATTCATTGCTTATAGTATTCTATAAGATGGAGTCATTATTTCCACTACTTTTGATAATCAGATTGTTTGTTACAGATACAATTTTTCTCTGCTCTTTTGCCCATCTTTCCTCAATCCTCCCCACCACTGCTTCCTTCAGATGAGTGAAACCCTGAAGATAATTGTCAGAATAAGGATAGCCCAGTGAAATTTGCATCAGGAACCCCAAAGACCATCATACTGACATGTTGTGGCTTTGAAAACTATAACTTTTAAAACTGTTATTCCTATTATTAAGACGGTGTTTCCCATTTAGATCTCTACTGAGAAGGGTGGAAAGGTTAAGATGATTCAGAAATGGGTGGTAGAAAAAGAACTCAAACATGTGATTCAATAAAATGTTTAAAGGAGATTGGATAGCTTAAAGCACAGAGGAGAAGCTTGGGAACATTATAAGACTTTTGAAAAGTTCTTAATTCTTCTGAGAAGAAAGGTAAATGGTAACTTGTCCAAGGTGGCAGCAGTGCAAGATGGAAAGAGAAGGTGGCTTTGGTGAAATCAGGAAGAACTGGGTTCCAATGTTGGTTTCTCTGCTTATAGCTGTGGAACCTATGGAATGTCACTTAGCTTCTTTGGACCTCAGTTTCGTCATCTATAAAATGGGGATTATAACAGTGATTTTATAGGACTGTTTTGAAGAATGGTCCTATGTATGTTGAATGTCTAGGTCAGCACCTGACATACAGTAGATAATTATTAAATGGTAGTTAATATTAATAACAGGTGAAAATAACCTTCCCTTGCAAGAAAACCGTGATAAATCATGGTCTTTGCAGCCTACTACATTGTGGTGTAGTTTTGTTTGGTAGCAGAAAAACAGCTTGATGGAAGATGGATTTGTTGGATATATTTGGGGAGCAGAAGCATAGTGTTATCCTGAGTTGTCAGTGACTATCAGAAGCCAGTTACGGTGAGAGGAAAACACCAGCTGGGGAGTTGTCTTTTGTCCCTGCAGTGGCTCACCAAATCTGCTAGCCTTGGTCCAAGCCTCGATGATTTGTTGCCACAGAAACCTGTGTGTGTGTGTGTGTGTGTGCACACAGCATTTGTTCCTTTCTCAAAGTTTGCAGTCCATGCCAACAGAGCATGGTCCCCAGAGGTGAGGGAGCTGGTCTCTACCCCGGAGTGGAGGTCCTAGCACCTGGCAAAGAGGTGAATTGGCTCCATTTGTGAACCCTTAGGGACCTGTCTCCAGTGGGAAGACTGGACAAAAGAAATCCCACCACAATAGCATTCACACACCTTAAAGATCAGTATGTACTGGAAAACAAATCCAAGCACCACCAGCCAAGATCTGTTGACAACCTGTAAGACATGATTTTCAAAAGAAAACAAAGGATCTGCATTTTAAAAAAATCATGTAGTGGTTCACTCTGGAAGGGAGAACATTTTCTCCCAGGCTTCTTTTTCCAGAAAATGTCAGTGCAGCTCGGGGAACAGGCAATGCTTGGGAAGTCCAGCTCTGTTCTTGGTTCTTTGGCTTTTACTTTCTTCTAAGGGACCAAGAAGTTGGGTAGAGTTCCTCTTATTAACGGAAAGTGGCTTTTCACTTTATGACATGATAAAAATTGTATGAAATTCCGTACGCTTTTTTGCCCTTCCCACAAATTATAAAAAAATGGTTAAATCTACACTAAGCCACGTTTCATTTCCCTGGGTACTGAGTTTATATATCACATTTTCCAACTTGGGAACATCTTAAAAGCTGAGTTTTTACATCCCTCCAAGAAAGGAAGAAGAATGCCAATTCAGTTCATCTGGGGTGAGACCCATGGATCTGCATTTTACCTAGCTCCCTAGGTGGTTCACAGGTCACACTTGGAATGTTCCTGGAAGATTTCCTACATTGGAAACCTTCTATCTTTCTCTATACGGCTAGTTGTGCCAGAAATAAGATCAATTTCTTGAGGTAACTATCTGGTTCGTACTCTTCATTACTTTGGCCTTGCCCTGTCTTTTCTTCCATATACCCAGAAAGGACCTTCTCTTCATCTCACACTCCCCAAGGTGAGGAGCAAAGAGGCTGCTGGGCTGTGAGCCAATTCATTAGGTTTAAATGCCAGCCTCTAGGTATTTGTGAGGCCCTGACCTCAGCGGTCACATCTGCAAACAAAGGGCTAATAATACTCTGACCTGAGGTGGGCTACTGACAGCATGTGCATGGAGGTGTCCAGAGCAGGACCTGGCACCTCAAGGGGCTCACCTGACAGGTGTTAGGTGTTCAGGCTCCCTTGCCAGGCTGTCTCTGGGGGCAGCTTCCTGTGGAAAATGATCAATTCCTCAAACATCCGTGTGCTGCCATCTCCTGGGTGGCTGAGGTTCACTGAGGCAAAGGCACCTGGGTTGCCTCTGGGGGTTTCTCCCAGCCTCCTTTGAGTTTGCAGGTCAAGGAAGGCGAGAGAGGGCAAGCTGGGGAGGAAACCCTTTGGTGAATACTTCTCCACAGAAATGCCAGAGATGAATAAATGCCCAAATGTGGCAAGTTAAAGAATTTGGCACTTGAAACAAGAGGGACAAAAAGAAAGGAAGGGGGTGGGGCAGAGAGAGAGAGAGAGTTAAAATAATAAAGGCAGCTTTGAGGAGTCTAGTCTGTCTTGCTGCACCTCAGTTCAACTCAGCCCAGGTCCTGTGATGGCCAGGAGTGGTGAATTGAATATCTCTTCAAGCCAACTGGTAATTCTCTCCCTGGGCAAGGTTTAGCGCCTCTGCCACTGCAGCAATGAAGCCTGCCTTCTGGGTCGGATGTTCTTTCCAATGGCTAATGGCCCCCTGTGTCAGGGCATTCATTCAATAAACATCTTCCACCACAGACCCGACGTGCTGAGCACTGAGGCCTCAGGCATAAGCAGGAAACAGCCCCAGCCCTGGAAGCTCTCCATCTAGTAGGAGAGGCAAAGAAATGAGAACAGAGCCTGGCTGTGATGTGATGAGGCAGCCCTGAGGTCAGATGCCTGGGTTAAAAATCTCAGCTTTGTCACTGAAAAATGGTGTGATCTTGGGCAAGTCACTTAACTTCTCTGAGCTTTAGGGCTTCATCTCTAAACTGGAGATTATAATTATGCCTTCTTTTCCATGGAGTATTAGAGGATTAAAAAACATAACAAATATAAATTTCTTAACACATTGTAACCACAATCGTAACAGTAGCTAAGACTTAGTCGTAGTAGTAATAGCAGTGGTAGAAGTTCCAGTAGTGGTAGTTGTGTAGTAGATGTAATAGTATTAGGCAAGTATTGCCCCTGGCATATAGGACACATCTCATGGAGCTGGCGATTTGATTGGACATTATGGTGAGGCAGCTCAGGGAGAGGGCTGATAGCTTGGTAGAAGCATAATGGATACTCAACCTAGCTGCAGTCAAGCCTAAAAAAATCCCCATGCACAATTCAGAATGTCAGTTTTTCTAGACATTGGGCCAGGACAAGCATATTAAAAAATGAAGGGTAAATTGGGGCAGGTTCTAGGGATTTATCTGCAAAAAAGTGAAAACTGCACTTACCCAGTGGAGCTGGGCAATAGCTGGCCAACTTTGGTAGCTGTTATATAAGAGAAGAAACATGAGGGGAGAAGGAGAAATGACCACTGAATGGTGTTGCCAAGAAGAAGGGGCCCTTAAGGGACAGTTCACTGGCACTGGGGTGGGAGGGAGGGTGCCAATTTTTTGAGATCATTTTCTGTTTATTCATGGATTTATTCATTCAACTATTCAACATGCATTTTAGAATTCATGAATTTCACAAAGATTTATTGAATGTCAATTATGTACAAGACACTTACCTTGCCCAAGGCCACATGGCTGGTTACCCAAGCAGAGCTCAGCATTAGCCACTAGAGGATACTGACTCTTGATGTAAATTGTTCCTCTGGGGGGAAGAGCTCATCAGCCCCGGAGAGGGGCTGGTTGTTGGAGTTCTTTCCCCTCATTTGCTGACTCATTGATTGAGTCATTCATTCTTCCATTCGACAAGCCATTTTAGATTTCATTCATTCCACAAACTTTTGTTGAATACCTACAGTGCACAAGGCACCTACTATGTGCTGACTGCCATTGTGAGTTTTCCTTCTTTGGGAAAGCTGGGGGATACTGGGGTCTTTGAAGGATAAAGTGACTTGCCCAACATGGCACAGCTGGTAAGTGTTGGTCCTGGGATTTGTGCTTCACCTTGCTGTAGCTTGGACCTGTTTTATGTTCAAGTGCGTGGCAACATAGTTAGGTCAAGAGCATTCTTATTTCTCCGTCCCATCCAAGTGTTTATGCTTGAGGCTTCCTTAGCCATAAGAGAACAGTGACTATATAGTGCCGTGGTGGGTTGTCTGCAAACACAGTGGTCAACAATTCCAACCCTCCCTATAAACACAAGCCACTCTTCCCTTTGAGGATTAGAGTCAGTTTCTCCTCCCCTTGAATCTGAGCTGGCCTGGTGACTTGTTTTGACCATAGAATGCGGTAGACATGGCACTGGGCCAGTTTCCAGCCTAGTTCTTAAGAAACCTGGCAGCTTCTGCCTTTGTTTTTTTTGGAAGGTGTGTAAAGGAGTCTGACTACTCCAGAGCATAAGAGACTACAAAGAAAGAGAGAGAGGACCGGCGAGCCCCAAGTCATCAGCCATTCCCAATTTAGGTGCCAGGCGTGTGGGTAAAGCATCTTAGATTCTCCCTAAGAATCAAATAGGTCTGCCCTAGCTGATACCACATATAGCAAAGGCAAATCATCCAGGCCAAAGCCTGCTCAAATTGAAAAATCATGAGCAAATAAGTGATTGCTATTTTAATAACTTTTGAGGTGGTTTGTTACACAGCAATAGCCAACTGAGACTAGCATGTCAAGTACTATCTTGTTCAATTTGCATGACCACCTTTGAAGTACCCAGACCACTGGGTAAGTGCAGTTACTTCACCATTCATTTTGGGTATGTGTCACCTGGGCCAGAGTCCAGAAAGTTGAGGGTTTTACAGATGAGGAAACCGATGAAGGGAGGCTAGGTAACGTGCCTATTGTCACACGTCCAGCCCAGGCGGTCTGGCTCCAGCATCCAAGCTTGTAACCACTGTGCTCTTCTACCAGATGACCTTTCTCCCAGCTCCTTTGGGTGTGACTGCACCTTCCCTGCCCATGGTTACAGTCCTGGGTTTCACTGCGTGTGGGTCGGTTAGTTTTGGCCTGAACCAAGGGCACTTTGCTACCATCCCAGGAGTAATGTGTTGCAGGGCAGAGGAGGAACAGGTAAGAGTGGGGACTCTCATGGGAACAAGCCCCGCCACTGGACAGACCACTCAGAAACAGCTCTGGGTAGGGTGCCCTTCCTGCAACTGAAGGGCCTTGCGTCACTCCAGGTAGATTGGGGAGGTGTGCTGTGGCACGTCCTTCCAGACCTGCAAGACACTGTGTCTCAACTCCCGACACCCTGCTCGATCCTGCAGGGCAGCTGCAAAGTCACCTGGCATCTTCTTAAATGTATTTGAATGCCAGGAGCTCTGAGCCTTTGCTGTCACCCCAGAGCTGGGACTAAGAGCCAACACTGGCTGTGTATGAGGCACTGCCCTGCACCTTCCTGCACCCGTGAGGTGGGATTCATTAGCAGCCTTTTGCTAGTGGGCAAATGGAAGGCCAGGATTTGAACCTACTCCAATGCTTAGCTCCTCCCGTCCTTGTGCTGCTCCTGAAGAGCGGCTCCGCGGGAGCCAGCCCCGACTGCTTCAAGCCACAAGACCGTGGGCATCCTCCAGGGTTCTCCTGGGCATGCATTTGCTCATTAGTTTATTCATTCCATCACCCCACACATCTCAAGTGTCCACCTGGGCCAGGGACACCGTGGCGAATGAGGTGGGAGAGCAGGGCTTTGTTCCCAAGGAGTCACATTCCAGGGGCAGAACATGGCTTCCTAAATGAGGAGCTGGAAGAGAGAATCGTCCCCCAGATCCCTGATGACTGTGACCCTCACAATAGGTTTCAGATTCCAGCTATCATAGGGGTCAAATATTTACCTTTAGTGAGAGTTTGCAAATAAGCTTCTGCTCCTTCACTTTGCATATGCAGATATAAATACACTCACTAGGCTGATACTTCCTGCTGTCCCAGATTTGGGATAAGCAGGCTCAGTGAAAAAGCAACAACGTTTTTCTCCAGCAGGTGGAGTTTGGGAAAACTTTCTGTCTCTAAGTTAAAGGGAGCCCGTAGATCTGAGCCAAAAAATGTAGCCTGGTAGAGAGAGGGAAATTAATTTACTTTGTTCATTCGTTATTCCAGTATTTATTTGGTACCTAGGAATGTACAAGAATTTGTTGGTGACACCAAAATAGTAGTGATAATAAAACAAAATGGTTTCAGGCTTCAGAGGGTTTTTGACATTCCCCTGTGAGAGGAGAGCAATGATGGACAGAGTGAGAGGACTAACCATACAGGAGATGCGAGCCACAGCAATTCTCAGAGGGTGCAATTCCTGCATCCTGTGGTATTTGGGGAATTCTGAGTTGGTGCAACTCCTCCTGGGACCCAAAAGCTGGTTTTAAAGAGAGGAGGGGCAAGCAGGAAAAGTCATTCAGATCCAAGACAGGTGTGGATTTAGTGAGAAGGAAGGAGACAGAGTTAAGAGCAGAGGTGGGTGGGGGTAGAGGTCCTTGAGAAGTCATGGAAGGCAAAGAAAGGGCCTTGGGAGCCCAGCTGGCACCACTCTCTCCTCTTACACAGGAGGACAGTAAGTTATGGAGGGCTTGCCCCAGCTAGGGGGATCTGCACTAGGCGAGACCCCCGGGACCTGATGTTGCCAGTCCAGCATCTGCAGTGCCTTCCTCTTTTGGGTGTACTTGCTCAGGAGCTGGGTGCAGTTGGAGCTGCCTTGAGTGGGAAGGCCTTAGATAGCTGGCTGAGGTTTTAGAACTGTATCCTGGAAACAACAGGAAGCCACTGAAGTTTTCTGAGCAGGGAACCATGTTATAAAATTGCTATTTTATTAGGAGTATGTGGCCTGCTGTGTTGAAAATCCCCATGAGATGTTTTTCTTCCTCAACCCCCCTCCAAGGCTACTCTAACCTAGGGTCTCCACCCTCCCCCTACCCCACCTTTTCTGCCTAGCAACATCAGCTCTTCTCAGTCATCATCTTTTTCCCACTCCAGGATTCCCTACAGAAAGTTCAAATTTTTTGCTCCTTTATTAACAAAGCAATTTCATAATCCTCGTGGCGTCCTGAGCTTCCTGTTTCTACCCTCCACCCTCCACAGTTTCACAAGTAATTTCTTCAGAGAAAATGCAATGTTCTCCCCAGAAAGATTTTGGTTACTGGATGTTTCAGTTTGCTAAAAGCTGCCAAAAGCAATATACCAGAAATGGGTAGGCTTTTACACTGGGGATTTATTAATTTATAAGCTTACAGTTCCAAGGCTGAGAAAAATGTCCAAATCAAGACATCAAGCAGCACTTTCTCTCCGAAGACTGGCTGCAGGTGATCCTGCACGCCTCTGTCACATGGGAAGGCACATGGTGGCATCTCCCTTCTCCTACGGGTCTCATTACCTTCACCCTCCTGATTTCCGTGGCTTCCTCTCTCCTTATTCCGCCCATTTATAAAGGACTCCAGTAAGAGGATCAAGACCCACCCTGGGCCACACCCTACTGAAGGCATCTAATCAAAAGGAAGGGCTCAGTGATTTTGGTGGTGGATGAAGATTGTGGTTAATAGTCTACTATAAGAATGTTCTTTTACAAAGTGTTAAGACTGTGGTGATACAGGGGGAAAATTACAACTAATGTAGATTATGGATAGTAATAGTGTTAACAGCAGTATTGCAATATTTTTTTGCAGCAATGGCAATTCTAAGGAACAACAATATGGCAGTATAAGGTGGTATAAGGGGGTATGGGATTTTTCCTTTTGGAGTAATGAAAATGCTCTAAAATTAACTGAGGTGATGACAACACAACTCTGTGAAGAAAATGAGATCCAATGCATGTACACTATGAATGGATTGTACAAAGCGTGGGAATGTATAACACAGTGAATCCAGTAGTGGATGATAGACTGTGGTTAACAGATCAAATATAAGAACTTCTCTCATGAACTATAACAAATATATAATACAAATACAGGGTGTTACTCATTGGGTGAGTTGGGGGAAAATACACCAAATGTAAGATGTTGGCTATAGTTAGTAGTAATGTTTTGATGATGCTCTTTCATAGTTTGTAACAAATGTTTCACAACAATGTAAGGTGTTGTTGGAGGGGTGATGTATGGGATCTCTGTATGATGATATGCATGTTTGTTTGTAAGTTCACAACTTTTACCATACACTTTTATTGTCTATGTATGTTCATATATGAATGATATACTTCAATAAAATTTTATTAAAAAACAAACAATCAAAAAACAAAACAAAAACAAAAAGAAAAAAGGAAGGTCCCACCTACATCAGGTTTATACCCACAGGAATGCATTAGCTCTCAGGACATGATCTTCTCTGGGGTCCATGAAAGCCCCAAACTACCACCCTGGAATAGACTCCATCTTTCTTTCTTTATTCTATGCAGCACCAAAATGGTATCTGAATTGTGTTATTTGTAAAATCTCTAATAGGAAATAAGTTCCCTACCCTGGGTTTTCCTTTATTTTTCACCCAATGGAAGACTGCAACTTATGGTTTTGCCCACAACTCTTGTGCTTAAAAAAATCTCTGGCAACAGCAGTCAGAAATAAGCGGGTGAGATGAGGATTGAGAGGTTGCCTTTGGTATAAATGCAGATTCATATTGTAAGGGCTCTGTGATAGTTTCTAAACTGTAGTTTGGATGTTGGCTTACTCTGGGGCGTGAGTTGGTTGATACCTGAAAAACTATGGAATTGCAATTGGAGAAGCCTGAGTTTGGTAGGTGTGTGTGCACGTGTGTGTGTTCACACGATCTTCTGGGACTCCAGGTCAGCCAGTGTTTCCATCAGGGATAGCGACAAAAAGTAAAGAGGAGCCTGGGTCTTGCTTAGCAACCAGAAGACAAAAATCCTTAAGGAAAAGTCCTGTCCTTGTCTTCTCTCTGTCTATATTGGCTTGAACATAAATTCTGGAAAATTTTTGCTCATTTTGCATAAATGTTCATTCGATAACCTACCTCTAGGATTCCTTCTAAAGCCAAGAAGTCAAGTTTCACTATTACTCATTAACATTTCAAGTTAGTACTTTAAAAAAAAAGCTTTGCCTGCATTGATGAATGAGGAGGACTTGCTTATTTCTCTTTCTGTACTTATTTATTTTATTTTTTGCACATAGACATTGATTATAAGAAATAGCTCCAAGGTTGATAAAAACCAGCCTTCCTCAGCCTTCCTCAGCTTGAGCAGAGAGTTGCCCTTATTTCCAATTATCCAACTCATTGGCTGCTAAAGTATTGCTCCTTCAGCGCTGGGGACAAGAGGAATTAGTAACAGAGGCAAATTGCTTTGTTGTGTTTCTCTCCTGAGCCATAATTCATGTGGCCTGGCATGAGGCCTTACACTCAGATCCTTATTCAAAAGGCAAGTGTGCATGAAAGCTCCCCCCATCTCAGGCACTGCTGGGGGAACCGACCATCTCTACACCAAATGAGAGCCAGCCAAACACTCTCTCCATAATTTTTTTGGTCCAGGTGCCTCACCTTTTTTTTTTTTTGAGGTACTGTGACTGGGGATTGAACCTGGGACCTTATATGCAGGAGGCCGGTGCTCAACTACTGAGCTACATTGGCTCCCTGATTTGGCTCCCTCCCTTGTCTGTTTGCTCATTGTTTTTGCTTGTTGTTTGCTCATTGTTTTTCTCGTTGATTTTTGCTCATTTGTTTTTTTTAGGAGGCACCGGAAAGCAAACCCAGGACCTCCCATGTGGGAGGCGGGCACTCAATGCTTGAGCCACATCGGCTCCCCTGCCCTCACCTTTTGATGAACTACCACAACCACCAATTATTTAACATCCCAGACTATGTAATGCCCGAAATGCTGTAGGAGCTGGGGTACCTTGTAGGAGGCAATGCCCCATGGAATCAGAACGTTTTTAATGGCAGAGAGTTTTGGTAAGAAGCATTGTCTCTGCTCACACTCAGATCTGGGTTCGAGTCCCAGCACTGCCATCCCTCAGTTCTGCTGGATCTCAGCTTCTCATCTGCAAAAGGGGCGTGGGAGTGCACATAACGCACGTCACTCGGTATCTGGTTCCTGGTAGTCCCTCAGCTAGTTTCAGATTCACCCACACTTTCTGAGTGTCCACTGTGTGCCAGACAGTGTGGGGCCCTGGCGGGATGCGGTCCTGGCCTCTGGAGCCAGCAGCCCAGAGCGTGTGCAGTAAACTGTCTGAAGGAAAAGCGTCGTGATGCCTCTCCCTTTCCTGAGGCTTTTGGTCCTGTGGAGAGCCTGCTTGCTGAAGGGGCAGGGTACGGCCTGCAAGCCGGTTTAGCTCCCTCCTTAGTCAGTTTTGGCACTATCTTGCCGGGGGAACCAGAACAAGCTCCTTCCCCACATGCAGACTCTAAAATCTCAGGCAGAACTCTCAGGGCTTTGGATGTTATGAAAGACACCTGATTGCAAGTATCATGTAAAACTCTTAAAAACTTTTTTGACGAAACTGATTTTTTTAAAAAAGAGTTTTAGATCTGAAACTTTCTCTGAATGTTGAGCCTTTGGAAGTCTGAATTTCCAGAGGTTCATACTCTCTTGGTTTTCCACCTTACCTTGCCTCATGCTGAGCATCTAGCTCATGGGTTATGTTGGTGCAAGGCTGGTTTAGCTCACCCCTTTGTGAGTGTGCATCTTTGCATGTATAAGACAGAAGAGAGGACAGACAACTACCTGAATCTACTTTGAGAATGCACCAGTGCAGACATTTCCAAAACCTTGCTTTGCTCAGCTCACACTCGGTGCCCCGCTTGCGGGTGGGGCGTGTGGATATGGGGGTGGGAGTGGGAGAGAGGGTTCAGGGTAGGCGTGGGCATATATGTGTGATTCAGTGGATGCTCCAGGTTGTATAGGAAGAGGCGTGATCTGATTGGACTAGGGAGGGGTATTGGGGGCCAGGGATCTTGCCTCAAAACTGTGCTTACAGAGCAAGCTTACTCTTTTAACTTGGACTTCAAGTTTATTTGGAGTAGGGGCGTGTCACTGATGAAGGTTATTCATACAACAAATATTGAGTGAAGGCTTCCTGTATGTGGGCATTTTTCTAGGTACCAGCATATAAGTGGTGAGTGAAACAAGACCCAGCTCTCTGGAGCTTATCTTACGGGGGTGCAGAGTCCCCACCACTCTTTCATCCTCTAGCTATCTTTTACCTTCTAGTACTGCTCCTGCCCATGATGCCATTAGTCTGGGATTCCTAGGACCGTGGTAGCTTCACAGTCTTGTGGTTCACCCTTTCACGTATGAACTGAGCGATTGTGAAGGAAGGAAGGAAATGGGCAGCCTGCAAAGGTTTCTTGGAAGGAATGACTGATTAGCCACATAAAGTCAAATATGTGAGAGAGAAGAGATTAAGCCCAGGCAGGGAGAGAAGGTGAGTGACAGTTTGTAGTACCACATTCTCTCAGGTATTCCTTGAACAAACACATGAGCTCTCTTAAATGAGATCTGCAAGCATTTGTGTCTGCTGGGTGGGGGCTTCTCTTTCAGAAACAAGTGCAGCCTAGGCCAGCTTGGAGCGTGGGTTTTCTAACGTTAGCGTTTTGTTTGGAACCATTTCTAGGGTTTATGGTAGCTAAGAGCTGCTGCTTCTCCCTTCCACCCTCTGCCCTCCTTCCATCTCCTCCTCGTTCTGCTCTTCTTCCTTCTCCTCCCACCCTCTTCTCACTCTTCTCTCTTACTTTCCCCCTTTTCCCTCAAGAGAAACCCACAGCTTTCTCCTGGCCTCTGTGATGCGTTCACGTGGTCTCCAGGGGTCCCCAGAGTGGCCGAGTCTCGGCTGCCCGCAGGGGAACCTGCCCACTAATGCCCCTTCATTTGCTTTATTCCCTCTGTCTCACTTCGCCTCTCCTTTAATGGGGCTTCCTGGAATTTCCTTCCAAATAGACTACTTGCATCCAAATCCTTGGCTCAGGGTCTGCTTCTGGGAGAATGTAAGCTGAAACACACAGATCCTGACACAGAGGGTTGGACGCTCTACCCTATCCTCTACACCTTCCCTTTCCTAATTAACAAAGCATCGTGGAGTTTGTTTCACGTCCGTATGCTTGTTTATTTAGTGTTCCATTGTAAGTGTACACATACTCAACCTCTGCAGAACTTTACATTTGTTTTCTAAATAAGGTTTATCGAATAGGATTTTTTTATTTTTTATTTTTTAGCTTCTTGAACCACAAATACTCTTGGAACTCTGTTAGACCCTGGGGTGTAGAAAAAACACAAGCTCTGAACAAACCAGGCTTGGATTCAAATTCGACTGGGCTTCATTCCAACTGTGTGACCTTGGACAGGTTACATAACCTCTCTGAGTCGCACTCTCCTCTGTGTAAGGTGGAGAGTAATGCCTGTTCCTCTCTGTAAAATGGCGAAAGCTGTGTGCCAAAAGACAATGGCTATGAAACACCCAGCCCATGGCAATGTTCAGTAAAAGTGGTCCCCACGCCAACCTCCAACCCCAAATCCTCATGGAGTTTCCAGCCTGCTATAACATCCATCACCTTGCCCTGCAGCTGGTAGATCTACATGGACTGTTGTGGGACACACAGGAGGGAGGGCGGGTATGATGAAATTCAACTGGGGGCAGTGGGCAAACTGTCGCAGTGGAGGTGACATTTGAGATGGGTCTTAAAGACTGAGTAGGATTTCACCAGAAGAAGGAAGAAGGAAGGACAGACACTTTGGGCATTGTTCTGTGTAATTAGAGCTCACCTGAGAGCTGGACAGTGGCAGCTCCTTGTTCCCGCAGCCCCTGAGGTCTGGGGAGCATATGGGGATTCCTATTGCAGCCTCTAGTCTTTAGGGCAGAGGTTGCAGCCAAAAGACTTATTTTATTTACAGTGTTTAAAAATAAAATAAAGCCCATAATTAAAAATTGGGAGAGACCACATGCAAATCTGGATGTTTAGCTTCTTTTGCAAAATGGAAAGATCTGGCAGCACCCAGTCGACATGGCTGCGTGGGGCTCAGGAGGAGCCGCTCTCCTTTGTCAGTCAGGACATAGACTCCCCTGCTTGCCCCAGGCTCCACCCGCCCCGACCCTGGAGCGAGGTCACCGCTGTTTACCACTAAGCACTGCCCATCGTCTCACACCATAGAGACAAAGTTCTCTGTATCCACATCTCTATCACAAACAGAAATGAACGATATTCCTGCCTGGCCTCCGTAGACATCTGCGTCTCCCACTCTGGTCTTTCCGTGGGGACGTCCCTGGACTGTGTATATCTCACTTGCGTCTTTCCTACTTTCAGGGTCAAGCGGTCAGTTTTCTGTATTTGCAAATGGGTTTGTGGAGAGACAGCCTGTTCTACAGGGCACTTTGATTTCCTTCCGCTTTAGGAGGACCTTCTTGAAGGAAACGCCATTTTCTTTTCATCAGTACTCAGCGCCAGCAAATGACCTATAGAGATCCTTCTTACTGCTCTAGTCTCTCGTCCCTCCCTCTACCCCTCCCCCTGCCCCCACCCCTTACATCTCAGTGTCAAACGATGTAGCCCTTGAGAGTGAAGGTAATTCTAATTGGCCCCAGGAATGTCTTCTAGAATGTGCAGTAAAGCATTGTTTGCACAAGAACCAATTGCTTTTGATCCCATGGTATAAAACCTGTAAGTGTGGCAATGGCTCTTTGAAAATCAATCACCTTCTCTGGGTCCATTAAACTGCCTCTTGGGAGGTCTTAAGCCCTCCAGCAGTTTCCTGGCCAGCCACAGTTCAGGAGTCACTATCTTGACCAATGAGGGGAAAATTGCTTCACTTGTTGCACAGTGACCCAGACAAATGAGGTGAAGCTGACTCATTTGGGGACCAAACTCTAGGCTGCCAATGCCAAACAAATTCCTCAGAAATGAGAGACCTGAGGGGCAGTGCTTCCCCCCCACCCCCCTGCCCCTGCACCCCTCAGCCCCTCCACTTTCCAGGCGCATCTAAATATCTAAGGCATTTGCCAACACGCTCTTTGTCTTTGGAAAGACCTGGGAAATGGCTCCTTGAAGCTGGGTGGAATTCCTTAGAAGACACTTGGGCATTTTTCCTGTCTCTGGGGGATTATCTGGCAGGATCTCTAACTTCAGAGTTTTCTGGGAAGGAAGCAAAGACGGCTGTTTCCCTGGCAGTTTTGCTTGCAACCCTGGAAATATGTTTGACCTTTGGTGGAGGCCACACCTCTACCCAAAACACAGAGCTAGCTCAGAGTGGAAACCAGCCTCTGGTGGGCAGCTCAAGTCCGGGGCCAGAGGGAGAAGCTGGAGGCAGTGGTTTCCAAACTTGGTGTGCAGAAGAGTCACCTGGGGCCCTTACTAAAACCGCAGTTTCATGGGCCCCATCTGCTGACATTTTGCTTTGTTAGTCTGAGGTGAGGCCCAGGAATCTGCACTGTAACAACTTGCAGGTGCTCCTTAGATGACATTTTTGCCACTCTCCAGCTCAGTGTTCTCAAAAGCCACTTCATAAATTTTTTTTTGACTAGTTGAAAAAGTGCTTATGGATTTATGAGTATGTCCTCAAAGCATGGACTTCAGCACTGCTCCAACGGACAGGCTTAAGACTTTGGATTTAACACAATGGATTTATAAATTATTCATTCCTAGTTGAAAAAGGAACTTGACTCAACAACTAGGGGCTAAATGCAGTATATAGATCACTTATGCTAGTCTATAAAATATATTCAGTTTTCGTCACGGTGCATATTCTGATGCCTGTTGCCCCTCACCTTGCAGGCGGCTGTGCCTGCCGAGCACTGCACAGGGGTTGTTAGGGAGGGTGAGGTCAGGATCCAAAAGGCGTCCTTGGGCCATTCCTACCTGTCCTGCACACGAGCCCTGGATTATTGATTCCCAGTAATCACTGGCATGCAGATAATCCATGGGCAAGCTTGTTAAAAACGTGGCTTCCTGGGCTGCATGGCCAGAACTTCTGGTTCACTAAGTGGAGGGTGAGGCTGAGAATGCATTTGATCCACATAGTTGGTGAGCCACTTCTTTACCATACCTCTGGGGACACTCTAGGGGGCAACTAGTATTTTATCTACTGGGCATTCTAGGTCTAAAATCTTTTCTGGGGCTGATGGAAAGGTTTGAGACCGGAAAAAAAACCACAGTGTTGGCTCCAAAGTAGGAAGAGAAATCAAATATCTCCTAAGCATAACATGCCCACTCTATTCATTATTAGATCTAGTATTCAGAAAAATTTCATGACATTTCAAAGCGATGTGTAGGCTAGATTTTTTTTTCACTTCACAAAAATTCCTGAATATGCATGCTGATTTTTGAGAAACCAGAATCAATTTTAAATGTTACTTGTAACCAGATTTCAAAGGAAAAATGATAAAAATCCTTCAAAAGATTTTTATGGCAGAAAATTTATTTATATTCATTTTTTCGTTTGAATTTATTGTGGGATGTGGCTATGATTTAATGTTTGATGCCAAGTTGGGGGTGGGTCCTTGAGAAGTGAAAGTGCTTGGGCCTCATGAAAGGTTTGAAACATACCCCCTATCCCTGCCCCACAGAGCTCATTTAGGGTTTTCTTGGTCTTTGGGTCACTGAGTTCATTGTACTCCATTTACTAATCCTCATTTAACAGAGGGGGAAGTTGGGTAGTTTATTCCCTCACCCAAGAACAAATGGCTAGTAAATAACAGAGTCAGAATTCAAACCCAAGTGGGAGGATTCCGTATTTTGTATAGCCTTGCTTCTTTGTCGGGAGCTGTGCTACCACCACTGACCCTACACACTGCTACCTTGGGCACGCCAGAACTTTGTCAGCATCAGTTGGGACTCGATCAAGTCAGTAGGAGGCAATTTGGAGACATTTGACAGGCTTATTCATGACTTTTATATTTAGGGTCAGAAAGCAACCTATTGACAATGATCTTCACGTGCCGATGAAGCCAGCTAGCAGAGAGCTGGCTCCGGTCTGGGAATATGATAGTACAACTGTTTTAGCTGTAGATAAGGAGGGTGGGGAGTGGGGCCATTGTTTGATAAATATCTAGATCTGCTTCCCAAGCACATTAAAATCCCTGCAATCGTGAGGGTTTTTCCAATAAAGCCAGAGCAGGAGGGCCCGCAGGTCTTTTTTATAAAGGCAGTCCGTGTTGCTTACAGCACATTGCACTCAGGAAACAGAAAACACCAGCAGCCTGTGTCTGGGGAGCTTTGTGTTCCTGACCAGACTGCTGACCCCAGCCTCAACGCCTAGGGTCTTCCTTCACCCCCACTCTGGCCTCCCTAGTACCACGCTCACGCCTGTCCTGCTACCATTCCTTCTGGGGCTTTTAAATCTTTTGAAAAAGGGATTGAGGGAAGAAAACTATTGAACAGGTTATTTTTCTCCACCTGTGAACAACAAGAAATACACCTTCAGGGCAGAAAAATGAGAAAAGATGGGTAAGCCAAAAGGGAGAAAAAATTTCTCTAAAATTCTCCCATCCAGAATATCCACCATATTTTAGTATATATCATTCTGTAGTTTTTTCTCTGTAAAGATATGCCTCTTGGTACTGAAATCACTTCTGTTTTGTAACCTGATTTTTCCCTCACACAGTACACTGTGAATGTTGTACCATGTAAATAGACACACATCTGTGGATACAAATTATGTTTGATGCGTAGTCTTCATTGTATTGCTGTACACAGTTCTACCAATACCCTATTGTTGGGAATTTCAGCTGTTTCTAATTTTTTGCATTTATAAAAATTCTGCAGTAAAAATCCCTTTGCATACACCTCATATCTTTCTTAAGATGGAGGAATTGGTCATTACCTCTGCATGGCTAAGGGTCACAGAAATGCAGAGAATCTCTACTAGAAAGTGAACACTTTTGCCCTGAATGTTCAGGCAAGCACTTTTTCTTGGCAACAAATTCTGACAGCCAGGAATTCTGTGTCAAGAAGTGTGAAGGGTCTGAGATTTCACCCTATTTGCAAGATAACAAGTTAGCCTGCCATAATTTCATGGGGGTTGGCAGAAGATATGAGACTCCTGGGTCAGAGACAAAGGGAAGTTTATTATTCACAACAATAACAGTAGCCAGCATATCGGCATTTGCAATGGTTCCCTGAACCCCACTTCCCACAAGGCAATGTGATGAAGGCCAGATGATAACTGCACATGCAGTAGAGCACATTATAGGAGAAGAACTATACTTAGGGAATCCAAATCTTTATTTTACTGGATGCTAAGAAGACACTTCCAGATGCTCTGGAAGAAGACACTGCCTCTGACTTCCAAGGCTGTTTGCTTTCATCATTCTTGACAAGATGGTCCAGGACAAAGGCAGTTATTGCTCCTGCTCACAAAGATGTCAAGAAATGTGAGAGGAAGCGGGTGTGGCTCAATGGATAGAGCTCCCGTTTACCATATGGGAGGCCCCGGGTTCGCTTCCCGGGGCCTCCTTGTGAGGGCAGGCTGGCCGGCCGCACGGCGTGGTAGGCTGATGCAGCAAGACCTCACAGCAGGAAGCGGGTGTGGCTCAATCGATAGAGCCCCTGTTTAACATGCGGAAGGCCCCGGGTTCGCTTCCCGGGGCTTCCTTGTGAGAGCAGGCCAGCCCCGCGCGGCGCGGTGGGCTGATGCAGCAGGACCTCACAGCAAGGGGGAGATAAGCAGACACGGAAGAAACACACAGCGAATGGACACAATAAAAAACACAAGCAGCAAGGGGGGGGATAAATAAATAAATAAATCTTAAAAAAAAAAAAAGAAATGTGAGAGAGCGATGCACCATGGAGAATTGTCTCCCAACACTGTCTGTTTGCTGGTAGGAAACTTGTTAGCATTTTTTATTCAAAGTGTGAAATTAACAATAATTCCGTTATGATTTTGAGAAATTGGGTAATGGATACTGACACTTAAAAGTACCACATGGATACCTTAATCCAAAACAGAATGTCTACACTGCTCCCTGAGAGATCACCCAGGCCAACCCCCTGCCTTCACATAGAGTATCTTTTCCGTCTATTACTCCCTTGTCAGTCCCAGTTTGTGAGGTGTTGTGCCAGACCATACTTCTGGAATAATAAAAGAATGAAGGCACATCTTACGCTCAGACATACAGTGTCAATGCTGAGCTCATTCATCCAGGGATTGTTCTAGCAGCGAAATACATGGACGTCATAGCACTCTTTGGAACTCCATGAAATATATTATCTTATGATATATTGAGTTTAATAAATCAGATCTCTGAGGGTACAGAAAAGTACTGATGGTTTAAGAAAAATGTATGGGAAAGAAACTTAAAAACTGAGAAAATACCATGCACTAACTTAATCTTACACGGCCAGGAACCTTACGTGATCTTCACTATTTGCTTTCAGGAGTGGAATGCTTCCAAGGATATTAGTGTTCCATGGGCCCTTAGTTTGATAAACCGTGATTCCTGGGGTCACCATAGGCTAATCCCTTCCTCTTTCTGGGGTCTATTGTCCTCCTCTATATCAGGCTGGTGCCAGGATTAGGACCCACGTTCCCCCGACTCTCAGTCAGGCCCTCTAGTACAGCATCACGTTCTTTGCCTAAGGAGACGCCCCCACCTCTCACAGTCACCCTTCCTAAGAGGAAGATTCTCCTGAGATCTCAGTTAGTCACTTAAGTCTTGGCAAGTATTTACTTCTTTGTTCCTCTAGGATTATAGGATGAAACCTCCTTTGCCTACAACCACAAAAAGCCAGTCAATTTTTTCAATTTTCTTTCATGGCATGTGCATATTTGCATGGCTCTGTCCTTCCCTCCCTCCCTCCCTCCTTTTCTTTCTCTTTGCTTCCTTTCCCTCCTCCCCTACCCTCTTTCTCTTTTTGGGTAGCACACTTTTTGACAGCATGTTGTCTTAAATATTTTTTGATGATCCATCTTCCATTTGTAATTTTTCATCTTAAAAGTTTACTTTTCAAGTTCTACCTCTGTAGAATTAAGATTTATTTCAGCCCTTTGGATTCTTTTGATTTGGTCACATATATCTTCAGATGGATGATAATGAAACTTTCAGTTATCATAAACTGTTCATGGAGCCTCTTCATTATAATTTCTTCCTCTTTATTGCTGGCTACACATTTGGCAAGAAATGCTGATGGCAGTTTTAAAACACGCCTGCAAATTCTTCAATCCTTCTTTCATTGAGAGATGGGTTCTACCCCTTCTTCTTGCACCTGGGCATGCAGATGACTGCTTGGGCCATAAAGCACACTAGAGGGGAACTTATGTGACTTTCCAAGATTGAGCTGTAAAATGCTTTAGGCTGCTAGCAACATTTGTTCTTGGAGCCCTGAGCCACCTTGTCAGGACTCCAACTACCCTGAGATTGTCATGCTAGAAAGGTTGCAGGTAGGTTTTCTAGTAGATTGTCCCAGCTAAGCTTGTCTTCCACCATTCCAGCTCAGGCTCCAGTCAACTGAGTGAAGAAGCTATCTTGGAAGTGGATCTTCCAACCCTACCTCTTCCAACCTGCAGCCGTTTGAGTCTCCTGTAATTGGATGAGTCATCTCAGCTAAGGACCCAGAGAGTACACAGCAGAGCAGGCCATCCTTGCTGTGCCATAAATTCCTGACCCACAGAATCCACGAGCATAATAAAATCAGTGGAATTTCACACCACTAAGTTTTGGGGTGGTTTGTTACACAACAATAGATAATTTGCCCATAAACTGGTACCTGGAACTGGGATGCCATAATAACAAAAGCCTGAAACAAGTGGCATTGGCTTTGGTACTGAATGGCAGGTGGATGCTGGAAGGGCCTGGAGGAGACTGTTAGCAGAAGCCTGGTGGACTGGAGGAGGCTGTTGGCAGAAGCCTGATAGACCTTACTGTTAGCAGAAGCCTGGTAGACCTGGAGGAGGCTGCTGTGAGGGCTTGAAGGAAAATGAGAAAAAGGTTATTGGAAGCTGGAGGAAAGGGAGCCTTGTTTTGTACTAGTGGAAAGTTTGTCAACACCATGACTTGTGGTAACATGATAAGTACAGAGAATGTACTTAATAGATGGAAAGATATGGCTAAGGAGAGTTCCATGTAGAGTGTTGCAGAGTCACTTGGCTTCTGATTCATGCCTCTGATAAAGTGTGGATGGAGAAAGATGAATTAAAGAACTATTCAGTTATTTAGTAGAATTTGGTACAAACATAAAAGCCCCTGAACTGTCTTTCCAGCTGGCAAAATGTTTACAAGTTAACAAAGAACCTCAGGGAAAAAATTAAATCCGGGGCACTGTCAGGACAATGTGGTCTCAGGGTAAAGGTGGAGCCAAGGGTGTGACTAAAAAACCCCCTTTTGGTAAAAACTCATAATGATTTAAGATGATGTCTTATAGACAGTTTGAAGCAAAAACAAAACAAAACAAAAACCCTAAAAACCAGCCTTCTAAGGGCCTAAAGCATGTGCCTCGGGGACCCAGTCTGCTCAAGAGCTTCCAGGAATATTAATGGTTTGGCTCCAGAGCAGCCTCACAGGGAGCTGGGGTAGAGAAGGGCTTATCTGGAAGAGATGTGTGAGTTTAGCTTCTATCTCATGGAGTTGAGTTTAAATTGATCATAAGAAACCCACAAAGTTTTCAAAGGAATTATATCAGACTGTACTGAAAGGTATGAAGACAGTCCAAAAAGAAAAGAGGGCTTCAGAGCCCTTAAACTTCTGTGGGCAGGAGGAGGTTGAGAAGCTACTCAGCTACAGACCAGGGCTGCTTTAATGGAGAAGGATGATTCAGAGGGTAGAGCCCAGACTTCTGGAAAATCACTCCCAAAGAGCAGAATTGAGCCCTGAAAAAGGAACTGGCCACACGTGCCCAGCTAGATTTCAGAGTTGCCATGGAGCAGGAATTGCTGTGTGTTTCCTGTGTTCCCCACTCTCTGAACAGGCGTGTCATTATCCTTTGCCTGTTCCACTGTGTGAGCTGTGTGCGTGCACGTGGGTGTCCGTGTGTGCGTGACAGCAGATAACTAGTCTTTTTTGTTAACAGGTTTTAAGATTAGAGAGACTGTTGCTGAACTTGAAGAGCCTTCTTTCCACCTGAACCTGATTTAGAACGTGATATTCAAAGCCATGAGCTTCAGCTTGGTGCTGTAATGGGCTGAAACTTATATGGGATCTTGAGAGGGCACGGAGGAGATTTTGCATGTGGGAAGAGTGTGAATAATTTGTGGCCAGAGCACACACTGCAGTGATTTTAAAACATGCTGCAAATTCTTTGTCCCCCTTCCATTAAGAGGGGATGTTTGTGTCCCTTCCTTGGAATCTGGGTGGGCTTGTGCTGGCTTTGACACATAGAGTACAGCAGAAGCAATAGCTTCTGAGGCCATAGCCATCCAAGCAGCTTCAAGCTAGTGCTGCTGGGAACAGATGCTCTTGGAGCCGTCGGCTTACATGTAAGACTTCCAGCACCCTGAGATGGCTGACCATGCCGGGAGACCACATGAACTGGTCAGCAGTCTGGCTGAGCCTGTCTTTCCAACATCACAGCCCAGGATCCTTAGAAGAAAAAAAGTGCTTTGAACCTTAGTTAAACTATTAGTTGCATGGTAAAAAATTCATTTAATCTCTCTAAGCTTGGTTTCTTCTCTTGTTTGTAATAATACTGCCTTTACAGATTTGTTGTAAAGATCAACTGAAATTAAAGGAGAATAAAATGTCATAAGATTTACAAAACATTTTCATATTCCTCAATTCATCAGGGCAAGGGTGGTTTCTCATCGAGACATTTACTAATGCCACAAGCTTTTGCTTTGTGTCTATCTAGTGCCTAACTCATAGCAGAAACTCAACCGACATTTGCTTAAGTGGATGAAAGCATGCAAGAGTAATCGCTGTTATTATTGACTGGTAAGATTTGACTCAATGGCCCTCGGTCTTAACTGGGTTCTCTGGTTTCTCACCATCATTTCCTTGTTCAGCGCTTTCCAGCTGGAGCAGGGGCCGGTGTGAGGTTTGCTTACAGTTGTCACAATGAGGAGGCAGAGGAAGGTTGGGGTTGTGGGTTTCTCTGCAGGGGTGAGATGTCCCCTACAGCAAGTAAAGGTGAGTAGGGTGTCAGGTTGAGGATATCCACCCTGGGAGGCTCTGCTCCCTTGAGCCAATGGGTGGACACAGGGGTGTCCCCTGGGGTGAGGGTATCAGATGACCCTATCCACCCCCCACCCCCATGCTGGCTCTGTTGTCCTCTGGTCATCACAGCCAGGGGCAAGGGCTGAGCGGGCCTCCGCCAGGGGAATGGAGATTGGCAGAACTTCCTTACTGAGCTGACCCACCTACCCACTGCCCACCAATCCCAGATTCACTGAATTTAGAGGTAGTTGGTAAGGAGAAGGAGCCAAGAAAAGAAAGTTGAGAGGAGGGAGAAAAGGCGGGATGGTGGTGAATGCAAGGAAAGGAGAAGATTCTCTCCAGGAAATGTATGATTTGAGTAACCCAGAATCAAAATTTCCCTGAACCCCAAGATGTCTAAAACCTTTCCTCCAGATTTCTGAGAGCCCCACACCTTGCTTGGACATGTTTCCTTCTGCTGTGAAGCTCCATTCCCAAGCACACAGACTCAGCTCAATGTCTGCACTGTTTTCAATGAAAAATTCCATCATGTGCAGGTTTCCACACCTCCAGTGAGGGTGCTGGACTCATGGCATGCTGAGTGCTCCGGGGAGCTGCTTCTATATGTTCAGTGGACCTAAGGAGTCTTTGTTTTATGTTATTCTCCTCAGCGTCTGTGTCTGTAGCAGACCCAATAGCAAAGGCAAGCCTAGTGTCTTCAAACGAGGTTTCTAAGGATCACAGAGGTGTCACTAAAGCTGAATGCCAGGCAAGTGGGTGTTCCGGTGTTATTTTTGGTATCACAGTAGCAGTCCTTTTGGAGACCACTGGAAATACAAACTGAGCTGGGAGAGTGGGGGAGCAGCTGTCAGCTCTCATTGCTTGGATCTTGAGAGCTTGAGAGCAGAGCAAAGATTGCCCGTTAATAACCATTCCTGCTTTAAGCTGCAATACTGCAACTTTGCTTCTTTGTTCATTCTCCAAGTTTTGCAACTTGCACGAACCCAGAATTATAAAACCATTTATATGCTTTATACGCTTTGCCTTATATCCGCTGCAAAAAAAAATATACTTGACAGAAGCAGGATGGTAAACCGCCTGGCCCTCTCAGTGTGACCAGAAGAGAAATAAATTAAACTCTGAAAGTTTTCACATGGGCAGAATCGCAGCTGTAATGAATACTGTTGAGCAGAGGCAGCCCCCATTGCTCGTTATTAATGCTCCCCTGGGAGAGAAGGGCTTCCTACCGGCAGCAGCACCTTGCTTTTTGTGATGCTGAAAGGGAAAACTGGCAAAGGAAATCACGTCCACGTTTCCTGAAAGGGGAGAACGTGAAATTTCTCCTGAAATATTCTTTTCCTCCAGGGACATGCCCTTCAGGGCTTGACTGAACAAAAGGTATCTGTACTCCACCTCAGGACTTGGACGTGGAATTGTACCAAACTGACCAGCCTTCATCCCCACTCTGCTACGAGTTCCTCTGGAGCCGAGGCTGTGTCTAGTTCTTCCTATTCGCAGGGCCTAGCATGGTGCCTGGCGTTTGGTAAGCACTCACTCCATGCTTGTTGACTGGATGAGTGATTGAATGGAGGGAAGAATCGAATGCATGCTGCTAGGGCTGAAGAAGGAACAGGCTGTTGAGGACTATTGGCTTTCTCCTCTTTCCTCCAAAGGTGTCATTTATGTTGAGCATTCACCAGATGCCACTTGATCATATTTTGTGCTTGTTTAGCAGATGGGTTTTTGACTTTTGGTATTTGAAAAAATGATGCCATTTTTCCTTAATTCTTTGACATCACATTGCATGCATTTGTTTTATTGATGTGAGCGTATCCTTTGGGGCAGGGATGTCTATGTTCTGTGGTGTGCTGGGAAAGCGGATCTCAAATTCCAGCTTATCTGGGTACTTTGTGGAAATCCAGTTTAAGATAGGGATGCTGAGGCAAATGGACCCTGTGTTGTACAGTTATTCTCACTCAGTTTGGAATGTTCTGGGTGAGCTGAAGAGAAGGTTTGAATGGCAGCATGCAGCCTCTCTGTCCTTGTCTGCAGGAGTGTGGAGACGGTCTCTGTGCAAGCCTCTGGGCCGTGGGGATGGACGGCAGATGTGGGCGTGGTCCTGCTCATGGGCCCTAAGGGCCTAGCATGCAGCCAGAAATGTATGCGACATGCTATTGACCAGGAAATTTTATTTTAATTGATTAACTAATGTATTTATATCCAGGATGAGTATGGGGAACCATATGTTCTCTCTAATCTCCTATCAATAAACAAACCAGGTTCAGAAGAGACTTGGTCACCCAGCTAGTGGTTGGCAGTGTCCAAAGGAGAAGCCAGTGAGTAACCTATCCTCCCGGTTCTTTTGAACTCTCCCATGCATTCACTGTACTTAAAATGTTTGCATTCCTGGCCCACGTGCAATGGTGCAGCCTTATATTTACCAGGGCCTGACTGAGCACTGCCACACCTTCAACCCAAACAAATCCGTAACAAATCCGTACCTGAAGACAGACTCAAATGTCCCCAGGGCCAGGCAGGTAAAGAGCAGCAGGTGACCAGATGACAGATGCCCACTGAAGCCATCACTTTCTCCTCAGCTGTAGACTATTGCTACCTAGTGGAAATGCAGGCCTGTGTTCTCAGAATTTCTGGTTTTACAAGGGAAAAAGGAAGTTCAGGTTTTTTATGGAATCTCCCCCTCTTTAAATGTTGGCAATTCAAAAAGTCAAACAAAACAAAACAAAAACATGGTGGAGCCAAGCAAAACATGACTGTGGGGCCAGGTTTGGTGCTTTGCTTATAATTTGCAACATCTGTTGTAAAGAATCATTGAGAGTTTGGGTTTTGACACTTCTGAAGTTTGGCTTGAAGAAGACTTTGAATAAATTGTGATTAGCCATGATAGAAGGTTGTGATCCATTATTTACAAACAGCTCCTAATGATGTAGAACTACATGATGAGTGGAAAAGGCAGAATCCATTGCTGATACAGTATGATCCCATACAAAACTGTGCATAAGAGAAGTATGATGAATGGCCAATACCCAGTGCATCTGTGTGCAATTATTCCTTCTTCTTCTTTATACTTCTTTAAACTTTCCAAGTTGTCCATTATAAACATGCATTTCTCTTTAAACCAGAAATAAAATAAAAAAAAATTCTTATTTATAGTTATACCACTTTAGGGAACATATCCTAATATGATTGTATAAAAAATAGGAAATGCTTTATGTACAAAGTTACTTGGGTGATTTTAATTTATAATAGTAAGAAACTGGTAAAATATCCAAAAATTGGGCAATATGTGAGTAAAATATGGTATATTTATATAATGGAGTATTTTGCAATCATT
>JAQZBX010017010.1:0-27852 GCA_029593785.1 Cabassous unicinctus
GTGGGGGGGGGGAGTTAAAAAAAAAAAAGTATAGGAAGAATAAAAAAAATTCTTGTAAGGCTGTGTTGGTGCAGGTGTTATATATTTATTAAATAATGCACAGTATAGTGTGGACTTAGTAAGGGGTCTGTGGTTTTTACTTGGCTGGCGAAGGGGTCCATGGAACAAAAAAGGTTAAGAAAACCTGATCTAAGTTGTGTAGTTTGTTGGCATACAGTTTCTCATAATATCCTCTTAGGACTCTCTTTATTTCTGTGGGGTCAGTTGTAACTTCCTCCCTTTCATTTCTGATTGTATTTCTAAGGTGAGTCTCTTGTCTAAAGCATCTCACAGACCCAAAATGAGGACAGCAGTAGTTGGAAGATTAAAGGCACTTCTAATTAAAAGGAGTTAGCTAGTGGTCTAAGGAAATAATACAACGGGTGGTAGCCATTGTGAACTCACAGAGAGGGCCTGGTAACCTCTTTGACAGACTCCTGCTTGACTTAGCCCACATTCCCAAGCATGGGGCTGATGCCCCCAGAACTTCCTTGGATCTACATGGTGTGGGAGCTTGCCCCTACCACCTCTGAAGAGGGAGCTGAAAGTCTAGGCAGACTTAGTTTATGTCCTGTGGGAGCCTATCCAGGAACCTCTTTAAAATGGCAGAACCAAAAGATGGCACAGACATGCTATAATTGAAAGTTTAGACTCACCAGTCCTTGCCGGGTGTTGGGGAGGGTTACCTGCTTCTAGACCTCCTGGCTTATGCTCGCCAAGTGAAGCCAGGAAAGTCTTGGATTCCTCTAGGTTCTTGGCTATGTCACATAAAAGAATTTAAGAACATGCCAATTTAGTTAGGCAGTAAAAAGAATTTATTGAGACATGAGGGAAAAGAACAGAGCTTGCTTAGAAATGGGAGAGGATGGAAATACGTGCCAAGATTTGATGTGGGCTCTTCTAGGCAGAGAGAGCCTCTGTGTAATATTTTATTTTTATAATAATTGGTTGTATGGACAGATGGACAGTCAGAGAGAGTTAGATAAAAGATGTAGGCTGGTGAGCTCTGGGGTTCATAGTGATCAAGGGTGGCGCGCTCTACTCCATTCTGGTTTGGCCTCTAGAGATCTGTGAGGCTCATGCTGAGCCATGGGAGTCTCCTCGGGAGGCTGGTGGGAAGCTCTGTGTCTAAGCATCAGCCGCATGCTTGGGAATGGGGACCGCCTCCCTCTCCTGGACTCTCTCATATGCCACATTCTTTGTTAGAATTGTTCCGAGCCTTGTCTGTAATCCTTGCAGCAGCCTAGCAAAGGGGGGTGGGGTGGGGGTGGCGGGGGGGCTGTTGGCTGTCCCCAGGGTACTGATGAGGATCCTGTCCCAGGTCACAGAGCCACCTGTGGTTCAAATCCAGGGCTCTCTGATCCAAGGCTCTTGCTGTTTTGTCTGAACTATTGCCCGTTTGCCAGCCACTATCTTTTCCCTGTGTGCTGTCTGGGAGTCATAAAGTGAACTCAGTGTATTGTTAGAATTATACATTGTCAATGACAACATGCAATGTAATACAATATTGGGACACTAATTTAGGTATATTGTCAGGCCACAGGCCCAACAGACCAAGGACTGAGCATCCAATGGCACTGCTTGGATGTACACAGTAGGATGTCTGGATTACCAGGCTAGAGTAGTATCTGGAGTAGAAGGCAAAAAGTTTGATCTGCATGTGTCCATTCTTGCCTGTTGTGGTAATTACCTTCTGATGCTTATTTCCTCATCAGTCTATTGACCCGTCTTATAGTCTCGATAAAGTCCAAGGCACCCAACTGGAGGCCTAAATGATCTTATCTTCTTTGGAGTTCCTTTTGGTGGGTAGATGCAGAATAGAGGCAAAACACTGAGCAGGCAGGCAAACACCTGGAGTCCTGGCAGTAAAGAAAAGAATACAGAAGAAGAGAGGGATGCATAGAAGGATTTATAACTTAATCCAGAGAGACTTTCTGTATTCCTTTAGCAGGACTTCTGTGTGATTGTCATTTGCAAATTTCTTCCTCTTCCTTATGTTCTCTCTTAACCTGCTTCATGTTCAGACAAGTCATAACATGCAACCTAATCTTGATTTGCAGCCAAAGTGATTATCCACCAGACGCTAAGTGTCTTAGAAGATATTGTGGAGAATATCTCTGGGGAATCCACCAAGTCCCGACAGATCTGCTACCAGTCATTGCAGGAATCCGTTCAGGTCTCCCTGGCCCTCTTCCCAGCTTTTATCCATCAGCCAGGTAGGCGTCACCTTAGAGGCCTCACTGATGAATGGTGCTCACAGGAGCCAGAATAGCTGCTTAGATCTGTGGAGCACACTGAGTCGGCACCATGCAGCACTTGGCTTGCTCAAATAGAGAGAAAGCTGATGCTGAAGGCAGAAGGGGACGGTGTTCATTTGGGGAGTCTAGGGCTGAGGTCCCCTGGAAAAGTGCAGCAGAGCCTGCAGGGTGGGCCTCAGCCTCTGTCGCTTGGCACTGAGTCCCTTGGAGCCTCTAGTCCAGTTTGTGTTTTTGCCTTCTCCCAGTATGGAAGATAAATGGATGAGAGTGATTAGGGACATCAGACAAAAAAGGAAAGAGAACTTATTCAGATGAGTGCTATTTATGAAGCAGTACGGTGAGTTTTGCTGAGATTGTCTCCTTATCCGACCCTGTCACCGTCGCTGGTCAAGGCTCTCTGGCTCTGGGGAAGTATGTGCCTGACTCCCTGCAAGGGTATTCACTATAGTCTTGCCAGTCTTACGAAAGAAATATCAGGGACTTTTCAGTCAGCAGATAATGGATTGCCTCTTGAAAGCAGAATATGTGCAGTTAGAGCCAAAACGTGCCGTAAAAGATGATTGCTTAGATCTGGAAGTAGAACCGCACTAAATGTAACCTGTATTTTCTACAATTAATCCATTTCATGGACCAGTGCCATAAAACCTGAATACACCCTCATTATCCACTTTTGGCCACTTAACCCCTGACCTTAACTGTAGGGATTATGGGGCATAGAAATGGCTAAAGCTCTCAGGTGTTGACCCAATTGAATAGTTTCATCAGTGTGAGCACAAAATGATCCACCTGCAATGAAAACTCTGAATGTTGCTGGATGCTGAGCAGTGAGGGAGGCTTCCAGATGACCTTCATTTCCTGTAGCAAGCCATCAGGCAGAGGGTTATTATACCAGAGCTATTTTCTCAGCATGTCCTTCATCATTTCCCACTTTCCATCATTGGCCGGTGGTTGGGGAAATTTCTTCCAGCAAAACACTTCAGAGGGAGGTGATAGTGCAGATTGCAAAAGAAAGTTGATCAAGCCAAGGGCTTCTGCTTATCCCTGTGAGCATACTTTTGACCATTTGCTTTGTCCCTTTATTTAGATGTGACCGATGAGATGCTGAGCTTCTTCCTTACTCTATTTCGAGGCCTTAGAGTTCAGATGGGCGTGCCTTTCACAGAACAGATCATACAGACTTTCCTCAATATGTTTACCAGGTAACCACAGACCTGTCTATAGTTTTCAGATTCCAAGTGAAAAGTCATGGGACCTTGCTACAAATTGTGACACGTTTTGCCCTTTTTCTTCACTTGCCACAAGTGTTGGGTTTTGTGCTTGTCCCCCAAAAAACATATCCTCAGTTATGATGTGGTTTCCTCTTGAACATAGAGAACAATTGGCTGAGAGCATCCTCCACGAAGGTAGCACTGGCTGCCGGGTGGTGGAGAAATTCCTGAAGATCCTGCAGGTGGTGGTCCAGGAGCCTGGCCAGGTGTTCAAGCCCTTCCTCCCCAGCATCAATGCCTTGTGCATGGAGCAGGTGTACCCCATCATTGCAGAGGTATGCGGGGCTCAGGCACCCTGAGCTGTTTCCCATTGATGGGGGAGGGAGTGGACTATCAAGGAAAATGCGTTGTGTTTTAAAGTTAGTTATTTGCATTTTCTTGTAAAATTGTTTTTTGCAAGAAAGAATGCCTTTAGTTCTGTACAATCTTTTTATATGATTGAGTTAATTAGAACTAGTTTAGTGCAAGGATAGCAGGTTAATCATTACATGGTTGGTAGGTAAGATCAGTCTCCTATGACAATTTCATAACTTGAAGTGAGTATGGTTTTCTATAGCACGTTACAACAAATGCTCTTTCTTATTAAAAACATTCATAGTCTCAAAGAAACAAGGCAAATTTTTGGAACTGTTCAAACAGATCTTTCAGTGTTAAAGGAAAGCTCTTTGCCTTTCTTAGAAAACAGGCAAACACAGAATATTAGCACAAGATCCAGAATTTTTTTTTTTTTTTTGCTTCATGACACAAACATGCATTCATTTTATTCACAAAACAGCCTGGTTTCCTTAAAATATACAAAAGTATGTTCATCAGCAGGAAACTGGCCACTGGCAGGGGTCCTGGGCTGCAGGGGGCCCCCTCGGCACCCACACCCACCAGCAGGGGGGCTTGCAAAGAAGTCCTTTTTTCTGTCACCACCAGCAAGGCCAGGAAAAAAAAAAAGGACTTACTTTCCCTAAGGGAAATAGTTTTGGCTTAAATTTTATGGGAATAGTCATGTAAATAAGAGCTGACTTTGTTATCAGTCTAAACTAAGGCTGACAGTAGGTCCAGCAGCTTTGCATTGTCTAATATGCTTGGGTCCTGGAAGGGTCCCTGCCATGGACTCTTGTGATCTGGTCTCAATGTAATTTTAATCAGGGCTGAATTGAATATATCTGGAACTTAAAATTTTTTAATTCTATAGAGACATCTGGAATAATGTGACCTGTCATGATTTGGAGATTTTTGGCTAAGTTAGAAAATATTGCTGAGCCCTGCCTCCTCTCCCCTTTCTGGCTTCTCCCAGAATCCTTGCTTGCTGCCAGTAAAAGAAGAGACAGGTTCAGAGAGCAATTATTGTGGCCCACTGCCTTCACCAGGAGGGCCTCTTGCACCTTTCTCTTTGTGGTTCCTAAGTGCCCTTTAATCATAGACTTCCTTTTTCTCTAGAGGGCAGAACCCCTTTTAAGGCAGACAATTCTGCATCTTATTTGTCTTCAGCCTCAGGGGTTGAGTAAGACCAACAGGTTACCTTGGACAGCATTTTTTTTTTTAATCGTGGGAAAAGGAACAACACAACCAAGACGATGACAGAGCAAATCGCCTTTCTGAACAGGAAATCCATATTCCTAATTGTTTTTCCACTTACAAGCTTTTTTCCCCCTAGCTTAAAAACCTGAGTGCTTCCATCAGAAAAAGGGCCCCTTGGCACTGACCCTTGCATTCTGTCTCAGATGTGGGCCCTGTCTGTGCTGAAGCACTCTAGGTTTAAACTGCTGGCTCAAGGGAGCCTTGATATTTTCACTGCAGGAAATGAGAAGAGCATGGATGGAATGCCTGACACTCCACTGTTACCAGGCATCTCTTAGGCTTCTTTGTTCTGGGCCCAGGCTGAGTGGCTCCCTGAGCATAGGAGGGGAAGTTTGAGAGAGTGTGTGTGTCTCCACAGCGCCCCTCCCCTGATGTGAAGGCTGAGCTGTTTGAGCTCCTTTTCCGGATGCTCCATCACAACTGGAGGTACTTCTTCAAGTCCACTGTCCTGGCCAGTGTCCAGAGGGGGATTGCTGAGGAGCAGATGGAGAATGAGCCCCAATTCAGTGCCATCATGCAGGTAACTTGGAAGAGCCAGTGTGGCTACTATGTGATCTAAGAACAGACGAGCCTCATTCTGAACACCCCCTGGGTTTTTTGGCCTCTGTTTTCCCTTGGTTCGCTTCTCTAACATATGGTTCCTCTTCCTCTAACCTGGCCACTGTCACAAGTACTGTCTTTGAAGTCCCTCAGTCCTGGGTCAGGATCAGCTCAGCTCTACCTCCTATTGCCTATGAAGTTAATTAATATCTTGGAACTTCAGTCTCTTTATCTAGAATACTGAAAGACTGCCTATTTCACGGGTTTGTTGTGAGGTTAAATGAGATAACACACACAAAGTACTGGCATGTGGTAGATGCTCCAGTTACCTCTCCCTTCTAGCAGCGTTTCCCCAAGTGTGGAGAGACTGCCTCCATCAGAATAGGACCCTCCTTAACTGGAAACTTGACCAATCAAAATCTCTGGGAGAGGGTTCCAGTGAGCTGCAGTTTCAGCAGTGCCCCAGGAAATTCTGGCTCATAACATGCTGAGAGAAGTACTCACTTTCAGGTCATGTGCTATTCCTCCACCCTGTTGAGGGAGCTGCCCAAGGGGGCTGCCTGAGGAAGGACAGCAGACTGCTCTCTAGCTGCTTTCCAGATCTCCTCTGTCCTGCACTCAGTTGTACAAATTTTGTCTTCTAAGCTCAGGTCTAAGTAGAGAGTTCTGTCTCCCCCCTACCCCCATCCCCCCAGTACATGCCCTCTGCTGTTCCTCACGGCGGGGTGGGGGTGGGTGAAGAGGTGGCAGAGGGATTTCTACCAAGTGTTTGCTCCCCTTCTTTTGTCTTAAACTCTGACTTTGTGCTTAAGACTTTTTTTGCAGAATAATATGCCTGACACCCCACTTAGTATTGGTAAAAGCCACTTTGAAAACAGTTTCACAATTTGGAAGTTTCTTAAAAAGTTAAACATACACTTACTATATGACCTAACAATCCCACTTCTAAGTATTCTACCCAAGATAAATAAAACATATGTTCATGCAGCCTGTACACAAATGCTGATAGCAGCTTTTTTTTTTTCATAATTGCCAAAAACCAGAAACTATCCAAATATCTTATCAGCTGGTGAGTGGATAAAAAAACTGTGGTATATGCATACAATAAAATACTACTTAGCAATAAAGAGAGACATATCATTGATGCAGACAACAACATGGATGAATTTCAAATACGTTGTGCTAGGCAAAAGAAACTAAAGGCTGCATACTATGTGATTCCATTTGTATGACATTCTGGAAAAGGCAAATCTATAGGGATAGAAAACTCTGGTTACTTGGGGGTGGGGAGAGAGGATTGACTACAAAGGGCGTGAGGGAACTTTCTGCGAAGATGGAAATGTTCTATGCCTTGATTGTGACAGTGACTACATGACTGTATGTGCTTGACACAGTGGTAAACCTAAAAAGGGTGAATTTTACTGCATATGATACTTTAGTTAATCTGATTTTAAAAAATGAATAAATAAAACCTATTAGCCATCATGGCGATCCCATTACAGCAGCAGGGTTCAAAGACAGGTCCCACTGAAGGGTTTCTGGAGGTTTTTCACAAAAGGGGCAAGATGAGACCAAACTAAGAAGTAAGGCCCAGTGGAGAACATTGATGATGAGCTAAGGCCAAAGAGGAGCCCTTTAAAGACCTGGCCAGACAGGCCAGAAGAACTGAGTCAGTTCTGGGTTGTCCCTGTCCCATCCTCTCAACCCCCCCATTTCCTCCCAGCCATTGCTCATTGTGAGGCATTGGGTAGGCAGCCCAGAAGGGCTTGGTCTGAGGGTGCTGAAATGTGCTTTCTAAAATGGTGCTTTTATTTCCTAGGCTTTTGGACAGTCCTTTCTCCAGCCTGATATCCACCTATTTAAACAAAATCTGTTCTACTTGGAGACTCTGAACACCAAGCAGAAGCTGTACCACAAGGCAAGTGCCCCATCTCTCTTGAAAAGCTTTCTCCGTCAGAATGGGCACAGGCCGAGGCTGAGCCCCACGCTCCTCAGGTCACTGGCTGGGGAACATGATGGGAAGTAGGTTGGGACCTAGGACAGGCCCTTACAGCCACTACTCACCCTGGTATCTGTCTGCAGAAGATCTTCCGGACCACCATGCTGTTCCAGTTCGTGAATGTCCTGCTCCAGGTCCTGGTTCACAAGTCCCACGACCTTCTGCAGGAGGAGATTGGCATTGCCATTTATAACATGGCTTCTGTCGACTTCGATGGCTTCTTTGCAGCCTTTCTCCCAGAGTTCCTGACCAGTTGTGATGGTGTGGATGACAACCAGAAAAATGTGCTGGGGCGAAATTTCAAGATGGATCGGGTAAGGAGAAAAAGAGTCTAGCCTAAAGGGAGGGCAGGAGGGGGCAGGCTGTCTCAGGGCACATGGAAGAGTGGAAGGGCCCACTCTGTGGCATGCTGGGCTTTGGGTACTGTGATTGGATGGAGGGGCACCTGCTCTTTTCCTGGGTTTGGCTTCTGCAGCAAGTTTGTTCTTAGTCACAGCCACTGGGACCCCCAGTTCCAGGCTCCAGCAATCAATCTCGGCTTCTTTGAACTTAGCCTCCCCGTCAGAGCACACCTGTGACGGGGCCCACTATTTCCACATGGGTGATGAGCCACCACAGGGGTAGCATGAAAATATGGTTGAAGCCACACATGTCACTTTTTGCCTGAACTTGCAGACTTGCAGTCAGACCAAGAAGATTGGTGCTTGGTAGCTGTATTTCTGGGTCCCCAGGATTAGAGATGGGACGGGCTCCACAGGCTACCCTGGGCTCTCCAGTGTTAGTTAAGTGGACTGGATAAGCCCACATAGCACTCATCCTCTTGGTCCTACTGCTGCCTGCCTGGGGAAAGCCGGGTGGGCCGTCCCAGCCTTTGCAGAACCTTGTATGGGAGCTGCAGTGGTGGCGGCTCTAGATGCACACGAAGCTATCGTTGCTGATGTATTTGGGCTCTGGATTGCCCAGCCTCTCCTGGAGCCCCATTCCTGGGAGCTTACCTGCCCTCTTCCTGTTCCTTCTGTCAGATGGCCTTCATAGAAGCCGCTGCTTGGCTGATGGCCTCTTCTTGGAATTTTTCCTACAGAATAAGTAATTTTCTTCGTTCACCTTCTGGCATTTGATGAAATTAAATCTCGTCTTTCATCCATTTCCTTCTTGGTGTTACTCACATGACTTCTGTTACTTCTTGCTGGATCTCTGTACTTGTACTTTGCTGGGTCTCTGTAGCTTGTCCACAGTTGCACTGCAGTGCTTAGATTTCTATGTTGCTCTTACTGGAGCAAACTTTACTGGTTCCTTGCTGTTCCCATCTGTGATGTGTCAGGGTAGTTTTTTCTTAGATTCAGCTCCTGTTCTTCTTTGTCTTGGAATCTTTCTTTCCCTGAATTCTATCTTGTTCTTTCCTAAGCTTCCTAAAGTTCACTTCAGCCACTCTGGTAGTTGACCTTCTTTTTCCCAGTAGCCAAATCCCAATACTTAACGACCAGTTTCTAATGATGTCATCCTCTGTTAATTTCTTGATTTCAAGTAGTGGTTTCTGGGGGAGGAGATGTACTCAGTGGTTGAGCTCCTGCTCCCCATGTATGAGGTCCTGGGTTCGATCCCTGGTACCTCCTAAAAAGAGAAAAAAAAGGAAAGAAGAACAAAAGTAGTGATTTCCAAATCTGGTTATGCATCAGAAGGTTATCAAAAATACAGAAACAGACTCCTGTGTTCCATCCTAGGAAATTCTGATTTGGCATTTGGAAGCCACTGATTTAAAGACACTCCTTGGTTTTCTTGAGGATGGAATAAATCAAGGGTTGAAGGAATCACTGCCTCCCATTCACAAGTTCATTCTCTGTGCTGCCTTGCAGCCCCTGTGCCATGTCCCTGTCTTCAAAGAATCTTGTGGCAAGGCAGTACCGCGCCCTCTGTGGGCCACACTGTTGCCAAGCACTTTATTTGTCTGTATCACATAAGTCTTCTGAAGTGTAGGTACTATTATTAACCCCATTTCACAGATGAGCTCAGGCACAGGAAGGCCAGCAATTGGTAGTTACAGAACTTGGAAATGACAGAGCTGGGAAGCAGGCATTCTGCCCCCAGAGCCTGCACACACACTCTCAAAACAGGGTGAGCCAGGAGCACTTTGGGGGCTCGGAGCAGAGGCGCTGACTTAGGCAGCTGGGGCCAGGAATTAGGAGGTGCCTTTTGGGATGAGGCAGACTTGGAGCTGAGTTCTGAGGGAGGAGTAGAGTTTAGCAGGTCAGGAGGTGGGGATGGAGTGGAAGAGAGCTGGAAGAGCCTTCAGCTGTCTCTTGAGCCAAGCCCTGCCACAGTGGCCTCTCCTCTTCCTGCTCACATGTTTAAGAAGGGAGCATCCTGACGTCACCAGCTAGGGCAGGGCTGCACCTCACTTGGTAACAGTGCTCTGTGCCAACCTTTTGACTCCACATTTGGGCTTATGTATTAGGCATTTAGTAAGCCCAATCTAAAGATGAGGAGATGGACACTCGGTGGTCTCATGGTTATACATGGTGGAGTGCAAAATTCCAACCAAGAGGAGTTCCCTTGCTTCACAGTTTGGGTGCTTTCTATGGTTCCCTGCCACTCCCTGGCAGAATAGATGGGGGCTGCATGGGGTCTACTGCTGTCATGTTCCTTGGATTGGTAGGGGCTTCCTGCAGCCCTATGCAGAGATTCTGTGGGTGCTGCTGGGTGTCAGTGCCATCACCTCAATTGCTTGAAGGACAGGGTGTGTCAGGCATACCCGAGCTCAAGAGCCCAGGCCGGGCTCAGTAGCAAGCTTGCTGATTGAAAATTTGGGACCCCCTTCCTTCCTGTCTGTGTAACCTGGGGCAAGTTTCTTAATCTCTCTCTCTTTTAGTTTCTTCATCATTGAAATGATGGTAGTGATAGAACCTGTATCCTAGGGATATAGGATTAAATGAGTTACTAGATGTTCATTGGCTTGGAGCAGTGCCTGGCATGTGGCAAGCACTGTGGAAGCATCAGCTGTTCTCCTTGACTCTCACAGGGTCTTGCACAGAACCCTTGCTGACAACAGTGCAGGAATGAATAGAAGTTCTGAGTTTTGTAAAACATTCTCATTCCTCCAGAGCATACTCTGAGGTGGAAGCAGCTGTGGGAGTCAGGTTGAATGGGGGGTGATTTGTGGCATTGGGTTGGGCAGGAGGGGTCTACATGGGACTGCGCTGTAGCTGTGCCTCTGCCTTCCAGGACCTGCCCTCATTCACCCAGAACGTGCACAGGCTGGTCAATGACCTACGCTACTACCGCCTCTGCAATGACAGCCTGCCTCCTGGCACCGTGAAGCTCTAGGCTTGGCCCACTCGCCTGTGTGGCCTGCTTACCACCTGAGAGACACGAACTGCTGCCGCTGCCACCGCACCACTTCCACCCTCCGCCACACTGTCTCCCAGACAAGTCTCGGCCATTCCTTGGATTCTCACACCCTGAGCAGTGTTGTCTGCCCCCATGCCTCCTTCGCTTTCCTTGCTGGCCGCCCACCCAGCAGAACTGGCTTCAGGGAGGATCTTAGCACTGGCTGGAGTTCCCCGGGCGTTGGGAGCAGGCGGAGGGCCAGGTGGCCACGTATCAGGGAGGCACCAGGCAGTCCCGAGAGGTGGCCTGTGTAGATCACGTGCGCCTCAGTTATGAGGCAGAAGCACGGAGGACAGCTTCTGACAGCGGTACCTTCGCACCATTCCACCTCCCCATCCCTCCCCAGCCCAGCTGGCCAAGGAGAGACATGATGTTGGAACTGGTTTGGCACTTCTATCAAGCCTTTTCTCCACGCCCCCACTCCCCTCAATTGCCTTGAAGTCTCTGTTCTTTGTCAGAGACTTGCAAAGACTCATGTTTTTGTTCAGTTTTTTTCATCATTCCATTGTGATACTAAGAAACTAAGAAGCTTAATGAAAAAATAAAATGCTTATGTTGTTGTTATATAAACGCTGGTTTGGGAGCTTCTTTCCACTCAGAGCCTCCTTAAAGCCAGCATCCAGGTGAGGGGGACTGTCCCAGTGGGAAGTGAGGGCCCACGAGGCCCATGTTTTGTGCCTCAGGAGAGCATGTCAGAGGGGTACTAAAGGGTGATTAGATCACCTTCTAGATAGCATCCTCTGTAAGCCAGGGACTCCATATCTCATGCTGGAAGGGGTGGTGCCCTGATCTCACTGCCATTTCGCTGGTGGTGGAGGTGGATGTGGAGTCCAGGTCTGCCTGATGCCCAGAGCCCATGTTGGAAGTGGGGGCTCCAGGGAAATAGACCCCTTCCTGGATACCCAGCCAGGAGCTGTCCCTCCATGTACTGAAGTCTCCTTGAGGATGGCAGGAAGCAAAGAGCAAGGGTTGGTGGCCACTTGATGATGGAGAAGGTGAGGGCTGGGTAGGGTGTGGGACTTGGGGCCTGGCCCTGCTTTTTGTGTGGAGATGTCCTCAGAGTCTCCCCTCTGGGTTGATGAATCAGCAGCCCCTCCTGCTTTAGGTGTCAGAATGACTCTGGTTAGCAGTACTAGGGGTAGATTATAATGTGAAGACTCACACCAGGCAGGAAGAGGCTTGCACCTTAAAATAGGGGTGGGTTTTCATTGAAAAGGAGCAGGGTGGGCATTTTCTAGTCGGTAGAACTGGGGAGGAAAGAAGTTGGGGGCTGATTGCGTATACTTCCCAGGCCTTTGGTGGTGGTGGTGGTGGTGGTGGTGGAGGAGGAGGAGGAGAAGGGATGGGGACCTGGGCGGGGTGTGAGCAGCGTGCATGTGTTTGCGTGTATGTGTGTGTGTGTGGCCCCTTGTTCCTTGGCAGTCACAGCTCCCAGCTGCAGCTAGCCCCATTTCAGAGTTCAGAAAGGAGGGAATTAAAATGGGCTTGCTCTTCTGCAGAAAGAAATTAACATCTAATTATTCCTGGGCTATAAATACCTGCTCACCTGCCTGCTAGGGAAGGGCAGGGAGTGCTGTGTCTGCCTGAGATTGTGAAAAGGCATTTTGTATTCCTGGAGGTGGTGGGGCCGAGGTGATGGCATTTGTCATCTGGTGAGCCTCACCCTTGGACAAAAGACCACAAGGCTAGAGGTGATGGCATTTGTCAGCTGGTGAGCCCCACCGTTGGACAAAAGACCACAAGGCAAGGCTAGGGAGAGTAGAGGCGAGGCTGTGAGGAGTAAGGTGGGGTGGGATGGAGGTTTTTTGTTCCAAGACTGATGAGCTTGGCCCCAGCTGTGTGGGTGCAGTGACCTCCCAGTCCTCGGAGGTGTGCCTGCAGAGGCCGGGTGACCTGTGGAAAGAGGAAGGTGAGAGAGACCGATAAGGTTCCTCTTGTCCACAGTGCCCTCGGGGGGCCTGCCACAGAGCAGGCCTCAGGAAGTGTGGATAGGATTTGATTCCGTTCTCAGGCCCTAGACAAATTGTCTTTGCATTCCGAGGAAGGGGATGGGAAAGGGATAGAGATGGAGAACAGTGAGCCTTTAGGCCAGGCCCAGGCGGGGCAGTTCCTGGCCGGGGCTTCTCACCGAGGTGGGGCACGAGGGCTGGCCTGGTGCCTTTCTTCTGCCTAGGCAGATTTGTCTTCTGGTTCGTGTAACTACCACCCTCCAACGGCACAGCTACTGGCTTCCGGGAGGAAGGAATCTGATGAAACCTTTATCTTCATAATTCTCAGCATTTTCCTCCATTATTTACCATTGGCCTCACCGAGGTGTGGAGGATTGTCTTGTTCTTAGGAGCAATTTTCCCCAACTATAAAATGTTGGTTGTAAAGAAGAATATATGAAGAATGTAGAAACTCTTTAAAAAAAAAAAAAACAGTCTAATCTCACTCCTCAGAGAAAACTAGTTAATATTTTGGTCAATTTTCTTTCCACATTTTCCTATATATATGCAAATACATATGGTTTTGCTTTTTCATTTTTTTTTTTTGGTAAACTTGAACTCCTGTTTTTAGCCTTTTTTAAATTCACTTAACATGTTGTGACCATTTTCTCAGGCTATTAAATATTCTACAAAAACATGATTTTTAATGGCAGATGGTATTCTATCATGTAGATATACTGTGGTTTGATTGTTGACAACTTTTCTTTATTACAAATGATGCTTCAGTGCACATCCTCGTGTGTGAATCTTCGTGCTTGTCTGATTTATCCTGTAGGTTAAATTCTTATACATGGAATTGCCTGATCAAATGTTTTTTGAGACTGGTGATAGATATTGATGAGGCCTGATTTATCTTCCAAAGAAGGATAAAAGTTAACAGACTGGAGTTGTGAAATGTCTGAGCTGTGAGGCTCCACTGAGACCATTTGACCAAATCAAGCCCTGGTATTGTGGATCTTGGAATCTCTGAGGCCCAGGGCCTCCTGACTGGTTAGTGACAAGGCCTAACGAGGGGTCCAGGACACCAGACTCCCAGCCTCCTGCCCACTTCTGAGCACTGTAATTACCCCATGGGCTCCCCGCCATTCTGCCATCTCTGCAGAGTAGCAGGAACCGGGGAGAGGAAAGGAACTGTTAGTTCTAGTTTACTCCTTGGACCTTGGTGGAAGAATCATTGATTGATGGCCGTTTATTAATTTAGCAAATACCATTTATCACACACCTCCACTCGCCAGGTCCTAGGCATGTGAAGGACTTGGAGATTAATAAGACGCAGCCTGTGCTGGTGAGGAATTCACAGAACAGTGGGGAGAAGGGAAGACAGTTGCAGAATGATATGTTTGAGGACTGGGATGGGGGATTGGGAGCCCAGAAGGTGGTTGTAGGGAACTGGGCAAGGTGCTTGGAGATACTCTCTGGAGCAGGTGTTTGGAGGATGTGGAGGAACACACCAGTGGGTGGGGCCTTCCCAAGAAGAGGATGAAGGCACAGAGGTTGATGGAGTGTTTTCAAGGAGGCCAACAAGATTGAAGCTGACTGGAGTCATTTGAAGATTGCCATGAAGCTTTAATGGGGTCATGGGTAGGGTTATTAGATAATATTTTTTTCCCAAACCAGGTCCTGCTGAGTGAGAGTAAAAGGAAACATGATCAGTGATAATTCTGGGCCAACAAACTGGTGGTCACACTAGTCATGGAAAAAAGAGCCTGGCTACATGAGGCTTGTTACCAGCTTTCTTCCTTTCCACCTCCAGCGCAGCAACCTGCTTCATTGGGAGGAATGGCTGGTGAACTGGGCCCACACAGCGAGAAAGCGATGAGGAGCAACTGGGTGTTTTGTACACCCAGCATTTTGGGTCACCTCTGAGACCAGCTCTTGGCTCTGGCTGCCCGTGTCCCACTCTGCCTCCTTCCCCAGTTCCTCCTCCTGGGAAGCCCTCCTGAGCTCCCCTGGACTGAGGGACCTTCTCCTCATTGGCTCCGAGTACCTGCACCCCCTCTCGTTTGTGCCTTTGGTGTTCCCTGCCTCTGAGTCTTAGTTATCTGTGTCCCCAGCTCTCAGCTTAGGGCCCGACTTGGAGCAGGCACCCCAAGAGATTTTGATTGCATGAGGATTTTTCAGATTTATCCAAATGGGCTTTTCCTCACAGTCAGAAGCCTGGGAGTCACACTGTCTTCGGACTCATTTTTAACATAATGAAGCCACGTCCTTGGTGTCTGCTCTGAACACCTTGGACATACCTTTCAGGAAAAAAGCACTTGAGTGAAAGGCTCTTCAGTGAAGAATTTCTTCAGCTCAAGGACTCCCTTGTCTGCGCTTCCCTTCCTGTATCATTTGGAAACATCTTAAAAAGTCATGCTAATTAACTGGCTCGGGCCTTTGGCGGTTGGCGGGGTTGACAGCAGGCGGGTCACATGGCCAGATCCCCTGGGTCCTGGCTGAGAGCATTGCAGCCCAGGAGGGGCTCTGAGGGCGTCTGAAGCTTTCACCGGGTCAGAGTTAGATGTCAAGCCTGGAGGGGTGGTGATGGAGATTATTTAAATGAAACATCCTGGGTCTTCACAGGCCTGGCACGGGTGGGCTTTTTGGCAACAGCTAAGTTTTCTTTTCAGAAGTAAGCTTAGTGTTTTTTTTCTTCTTCTCTATTACAGAAATAATGAATGTTCCTTTTCAGATAAACAAAAAGAAGATGAAAATTTCTAAGTCATTTAGTAATGAGGCCACTCTCAGTAGGTGGCCTTCCAGACCTTTCCTTGCCTTCATGTACACATGTCCATCCATACACACACCTCTTGCTTTCCAGCTGAAATAAGATACTACATGCAGGGGGTTCTGCTCTTTTGGCATCTTTTGGTGGGTCACATCTCATGGATCCTAGAGATCCTAGCTGTTGATGGATGTTTCCACCCAAGCCGTAACAGGGGCCAATTGGGCAGAGGCAGCCTCTGCAGGACATGGTGGGAAGGACTCTGGGACCACGTCTATCCTACCCACTTTGGTATCTGGGGCCATCCTGAGGGACTGAGGCCAGCGATGTGCCCAGAGGTGTGGGCTCCTGTCTGAAAAGCCCTTGTCATCCTTGGAGCTCCTGAGGACGCAGAGTCCCCATTTAGCAGAGGCAGAGGCTGAGGCCCGGATCCTGCCACCTCCCCACACCCTCCTCTCCCAGGCCTGCCCGGGAGTCCTGGTGCACCCCGCTGGAGTTGATGGATTCCTGAGCTCACAGGGAGTCGCAGTGACCTTACTTCCAGCCTCTGAAGGACACTTGAGTAGAAGCAGATGATTCAGACTCAGAGAAGGATGTGCACAGCATCTTAATCCCCCCTCGGCAGGCTCCAAGGGGCCAGGAGCCCGGATGAAGCTCTAGGGGTTTTTCCATTAATGATCCGTGTTGTGGCACTTCCAAAATTGGTTCCTGCCTCCCCTGCTGCAGGAGGAGTCGGGTTACTGCCTCCCAGGTGCAGCCTGGGTTTGCCTTCTGCAGGTGGCCCCCACCCCTTGGGGTTCCCTTCACCTTCAGAGAGAGCAAAGGCTCACAGGCAGGACATCGAGGCTCAGAGAAGGGATGTCACTTTCCTAAGGCCACACAGCAAGTCACTGGCAAAGCTGGGGTCCATATTCAGGTCTGCCTCCTCTCAGCTGCATGGGGGGATCCAGAGTGTTTGGGGGGCCTGGGAAGCCCCTTTTGTACTCATGTCAGTTAATTCATAAACTCCGCGTTCAAAGAGACAGGATGTTTGTTCCCGTTGAACCAGATGGACATTGAGGCCCAGAGGTGGGGATAGGACTTGCCCAAGTCACACAGCTGGGAAGTGGTGAGGTGGGAATTCACACCATGTATGAGATTCCAAATTCTCTTTCCTTGTTGCCTGCCAGGGGTGCATTTTTGTTTTGTTTTGTTTTGTTTTTTCAGCTTCTGGGTCTGGCTGTGGGAAAAACATGAGTCTGAGAGCTTGGGGTTTGTTGAGACTTTTCGGGCACCAGATGTGAGCTGTCTTCCGGGTCCCTTTCCTTTCCCTTTCTGGGCCTCATTGCACCACCTGTGACATGGGGACCTTGCCCTTGGGGCGTGGTGGAGACTTGGGGAGGCAGCACACGTGAAGGGCGCCTTGCTTCCTGTGCAGTCAGGGGCTGCTTCCCCTGGGGGCTGAGGGCTGTGTGCTGGACCCACTTTGCAGGGGAGCCAGGTGGGGCTGCCCTGTGGGGAGGCCCCGGGCACTCTGAGTCCAGGGCCAAGAGCACCTGCCGGCCAGTCCCCAGGCCTATTGGCGGGTGCCTCGTGTGCCATCCCTGCAGGCAGAGCTCCTCGGGGCCTCTGGACTGGGGCTGAGGCATTGAAGACCAGATGTTGTCAGCTCCCTTTGGAAGCTGCTCTGACCTGGTGCTCTCCCCTCTTTTATGCTTTCACTCACTTTTTCAGGAATTCAGCTGGTTGCCAGTTGTTTACTAAGGGCTGGCTCTGGGACAGGTACTAGATAAAGAGCGAGCCGTGAAACAGAGAATGCATGTCTCCTGCCCTCAAGAAAGCAAGGGGAGGACGCTCCTAGGTGCCAGCTGCTTTACATAACAATTGTCTGTGTGTGTGTGTGTAGGGTGGTTTACAAATGTACCCTTTCTGACCTGACTCAGATGTGCACAAAGTGGCCCTGTTTGAGTCACTGATCTCATTTTGCTCTGGAAAACTGAGAGCAAGAGAAATACGCATTTAAAAAATCTGCCTACTGTGGGGAAGCAGATGTGGCTCAAGTGGTTGGACTCCCGTTTACCATATGGGAGATCCCGGGTTCAATTCCCGGGGCCTCCTGGTGAAAGCAAGCTGGCCCGTGCATGAGCTGACGGCCCATGCGGTGCGGTGAGCTGGCACAGCAAGATGATGCAACAAAGGGAGACAAGCAGACACAGAAAAACGCACAGCAAAATGGACACAGCGAGCACAAGCAGCAAGGGGGCGGAGTGCATGAAAAAAAAATCTGCCTGCTAAACAGATCTCATTCTTTCCAGTTTTAAAACAGCCTCTTCTGGGTAAAATATTCAGTTAAAGCTTAAACTTCAGACAGGTTTTATAAATTTAAACAAAGGCACCTTCTCCTCCAGTCGGGTACAGCTCCGTGCCAGGTGAGTGGTGGGCAAGCCTGCACTTGCTCTTTCTTGGACAGTCAACAACCTCCACAGCTGTACGTGGTGGCTGTGTCAGACTCCCCATCAAAACTGGCTCCTCTCAAAATGTCTCCTTTCCCCTTCATCCCTTCTTTTTCAAAGATGGCTTTGGGGGAGGCAGCTGATATATGTTTAAGGGTTTGGGGACGGAACCTCTGGCCCTTGTTTTGGACTTGGGGGTCCTCAGACCAAAAGGCCACTGTTAGCTGGATGAAATCTCCAGAATCGACTCATGGCTGTCTGAGGCCCAATGTATCTGCAGGCTGTGGTCCCCGCTTCTGTAACAGCTGGCCTGACAGCCCCCACCGGGACAGAGGCGCATGCGGTGTTAATTAAAGCTGTCATAGGCACCCGAAGCCTCCACCTTCCCCGTTGGTGGACTCATGGCCTTGACGCTGTTGGGGTCGCCAAAGGTAAGGCCCACCAAGAAGGCACCCTGAATCCTGGAGCTCCTCTGAGCCACTTCCAGCGTGCAGGGATGGGGGCGGGCCCAGGGGGTTGAAGAGGGGGCTAGAGAGGGGGCTGGCGTGGTGGAGCAGCCACAGGCCTTCCCAGGCCTCCCAGGCTGGGAGTGGGTGGGGTGATGGGGCTTGTTGCCTTGGGGCAGGTCCAGGGTCCCCAGAGCTCCTGGAGCTTCAGCCTTCCTGCCCTCCCATTGGAACTGGACCTTGCCCTCCTGCTGCGGGTGCGTTCTGCCTCTTCCCTGGCGTGGATGAATCTCGATGGCCTCCCTTCAACCACCCAGGCCTTGGGGTTGGGAGCTTTTCTTTCCCTCCTTAGCCACCCCACTGGTGGCCCACCTCCTACTGCCCTTCAGAGTCACTCTGTGCAGGTAGTGGCCTTTGGCAACCAGAATTGATGTCAGAGGGCCAGGGCACAGGACCTAGGCCTGCCAGTCAGTCCTTGGGCCACACGTGGGCTGCTGCCCATGGGAAGTTCTCCCAGTGGGCACCCTGAGAAGTTTAGCCAGTGTGGTCCCAGATGGCTCCCGTGCTCCCTTGTCAAGCTCCTACCCAGCAGCCTGGGCGGGGCCACAGGTGGTGGTCACGGGGGCGACCACAGGCCACGGGTGCCCACTGGCCCAATCCTCGTGGTCCCTTCTCCACTGGTTCCCTCCCCCTCCTTGTGCTCCCTCTGTCTTCCCTCTCCCCCTCCCCAACCCACTGACTTCTTCCAGTCTCCTAGCGGCAGACTTGGCATCTGCAGGGACTTGAACACTTAAGGGCTCAGGGGCCTTGCTGCCAGCTCAATCCTGAGTAGGCAGAGGGTCCCTTCCGTTCCCATGCCGAGAAATTCTCTGCCTTCTCAGTGTTAAATTGCACGCCAGCTCTAGGTAGCTCAGGCTTTTGTTAAAGGCTGTTAGGTCACTTGGGGAATCCTGGGAGGTCCAGAGAACCAGGCTTGGCGCTCTACCACAAGGATGTCAACTCCCCAAACTTGCCGTCCTCCACCAGGCCCTGCCTCTTACTCAGGAAGTGATTTTACTTGCGCTTCTCTCTTCCAAATGGAAATCTGACATAGGTGCATTTCATGGTGGAGCCTCCATCTCGTGCAAGGGAGGCTGGGATATAACATTGATGTCTATGCTAGGCAGTTGGGACTCAGTGTGAGAATGGTCCCAGGTATACAAAGGTCTTTTAAATTTTGGTGGCAGCACGTGAGACCATTGTCTGCTAAACGGCCACGCGTGTGTTTCTGAGTCTCTAGGACTCCTATGGATAGACCCTTCCATGGGCTCTTCCCCTCAGGTGAGGGGCACAGCTCCAGGGAGCTTGCCTGGGCCTTCTTGGGGACCCCACCCTCTGGCTACTTCTCTCTCCCAGTCTCCGGCCCTTCTGGAAATGTCCGGGGCAGCCAGAGAGAAAGGTTCAAGTTCACACACTACTGCTTTCTAATGCAGGGGCAGACCCTAAACACTGGGAAAAGTGTAGTGCCAAATCTCCCCACTCCCAGGTAATTCAGGATGAAAACAGCACTAAATCACAGAATTAGGTTTACTGTTTCAAAGTGAGGCTACTACACTTGACTATAGGCTGGTTTCTCTCTTCAGAGCTTCTAAGCACACGTTGGATCAGCCCTGCTGTGTGACTTGGGCAAGCTGTGCAGGCTCTCTGATCTGCAGCTCCCTCAGCGGTAGGGTGGAGTGAGTGCGAGTCTCAGGGTTGTTGAGGACCCGGTGAGGTGAGGCATGTGGAGCTCGGGTCATAGGAGTGTGCAGTAAACAGTGGTCCTTTGGGTGGTTTTTGTTACAGGTCTCCATAGCGTGTCACCCACAGCTTGAGCTGCAAAGGGTGGAGATGGCCTGAGCAAAGCGTCATGTGTGGCAGGTGGGGTCAGGAGCAGAGGCTCTCCTAGGCGGGGCCCCTGGTGCTCATCTCTTGGTGTCCCTCATGCATTCCCCAAACACTGTCACCTGTGGGAGGTGAACACTTATTCTCACTTCCAAGGGCAGAAGTTCAGAGGTGCTCAGAGAGAGCCAGAAATTCGCCCAGCATTGTGACGGCAGAGCAGGGGTGCGAGTCCAGGTCTGCGTGGGCCCTAGGAGTTGGGGCTCTGCCTGGTGCCCCTCAGTCCCGCCCCCGCTGTCCCTGTGGCTGCCGCCTGCTTCCTGCACACAACACACCACACACACCACACACCTCATACATACCACATATACTACACACCATGCACTCACCACACCCCCCCCACACACACATCCCCATGTGGGGATGGCCTGGCCCTCTGAGAGAGCAGGAGCTGGTTGAAGAGGCAGAGGAAACATGATCCCCAGGAAGTCATTTCCAGGAGAGCCATGGACAGACCCTGCCCCTCACTCCCAAATCCCAGCCCCTTGGTCTCCAGATCAGGCATCTGAAATGAGACGGTGTAGCTCAAGTTCACCGTCTAGGAGTGAGAGCCACAACTGGAACCTGGGATCTGGCTCACAGCTCAGAGCTCTTTCTGCCACACCGTTGTACACCCCGGGATGGTCAACAAGGCAACCGAGGGGGCCAGGTCGGCAGAAGCAGAAGGGAAGGGAGCTGACATTTCTTGAGCGCCTACTAAGTGACTGGTTTATTGGGGATATTTAACTCACTGGGGCATCGATGTGAAAATGGTTTCATGTTTTAAAGAACAGACAACAGAGCTACTCGGAAAGCTGACTGCCTGGGGTCAAATCTCAGCTCCTTACCTCCTGTGTGATGCTGGGCAAGTTACTGAACCTCTCTCTGCCTCGGTTTCCTCATCTTTAACCTGGATGCCAAAATATTACTTGCCCATAGGGTGGTCATGAAGATTAAGAGTTAATAAATCTAAAGCACTTAGAACTGTGGTAGGCACACAGGAGGCAGTGTGTGTGCTAGCTGCTGCCTCAGTTTCCCAGGACTGCTGGAAAACAGTACCACCAACTATGTGGCTTAGAACAGCCGAAATTTATCATCTCACGGACCTGGAGGCCAGAAGCCTGAAACCAAGGTGTCGGCAGGTTCACGCGCCCTCTGCGACCCATCGGGGAGAAGGCATTCCCTGCCTCTTCCAGCTTCTTGGCTTGCAGCTGCATCACTCCAATCTGCCTCCGTCTTCCCAAAGCTGTCTTTTCTCTGGTCTGTCTGCCTGTGTGTCCACATTTCCCTCTTCTAAGGACAACAGTCGTGTTGACCTCATCTTAACTTGATCACGTCTGCAAAGCCCCTATTTCCAAGTCAGGTCACATACACAGCTACCGGAGGCTAGGATTCAACGTATGTTTTTGGTGACATATGTCAACTCACAACAGCTGCCATTGTTATTGTTATTATTATTATGATTTTATTTTTATTATTCAAATAATTGCCCTCAGTTACACTTTGTCCTTCAATGGCATGTTGGCCAGATTCTACAATTTCTGGTCCCTTTTGGTTACTGGAAAAATTTCATTCCATATGCAAGGCTCAGGCCTGCTATTTTCTTGTTTTTTTTTAAAGATTTATTTTATTTACTTATTTGTTTGTACTTGCTGTGTCTGTTCATCTTCCTTGTTACTTTAGGAGGTACTGGGAACTAAACCCAGCACCTCCAATGTGGGAGGGAGGCACCTAATTGCTTGAGCCACCTCCATTCCCTGCTTTATTGTGTCTCTCATTATGTTTTTCTTTTTGTGTCTCTTGTTGCGTCAGCTTGCTGTACCTGCCCGTCGTGTCAGCTCGCTGCCTTCTTTAGGAGTTACTGGTAACCGAACCGGGGACCTCCCATGTGGAAGGCGGGAGCTCAATCACTTAAGCCACATCCATTTTCCCCTGCTGGTTTTTAAACATCAGTCTTAATTCAGTTCAAAGCTCCTGTCATCCTCTGCCTGCTCCCACCGACAGCCAGAGCCATAGTGCTGCGTGGAGTGTGTGTGTGTTTGTGTGTGTGTTGCTGTCAGGCTTGTCCACACCTTCCTTACCCTCTTTTGCTGATTGGCTCCTGTGTTAGTTTCCTAGGCTGCTTGTAGCAGATAACATGAAATGGGCTGGCTTTTAACGATGGGAATTTATGGGCTTACAAGCATACAGTTTTGAGGCTGTGAAAATGTCCAAATCAAGACATCATCAAGGCGATGCTTTCTTCCTGAAGACCAGCTGCTGGAGAATCTGGACTCCTCTGTCACGTGGCAAGGCACATGGCGGAGTCCGCTGGTCTCTCCCTTCTCTTCTGGGTTTCATTGCTTTCAGCTTCTGGCTCCTGTGGCTTTCTCTCTCTATCTGTGTATGGTCATCCCATTTATAAAGGGCTCCAGGAAGAGGCTTAAGACGTATCCTGAATGAAGTGGTCCCACCTTAACTCAAGTAGCCTCATCAAAAGGCACTCCTTCCAATGGGTCCACACCCACAGGAATGGATGAATTTTAAGAACATGCTTTCCTGGAGTCCATGCAGTTTTAAACCACCTCAGCTCCTTAGGTGGAGGCAGGAAGGAGGGAAGGGAGGATGGCGCAGAAGCTCCCGCTGGTGGGGCTCCTTTCCTAAGCCGCGGGCGTGGTTTCCTGGAGCAGAGGTCGCAGAGGTCCGCCTCAGTCTGGACCCCTGGGCATTGCGGTAACAGGTTTCCTGCCCCCGTCAGCCCCTGTTGTGGTTCAATCCCCCACATCTTCCTCCGGGTTGGGGTCTGTACCATCTCTCAGTTCTGTGGCCATGGGGACCCGTGGCTCCCTCTCCTCCTTGAGCCTCCATGGAAGGGGAAAGGGGAGTCCTTACCAATGCTTCTGAGGGCCACAGAGAAGAAATGTGATTTCCTCTAGTTCTCCCCGGGAACACACCACCACAGACCCTCCAAACGGAGCCTGCAGTGAGTCTCTGGCCTTTAGTAATCTCGGGATGTCTCGGAACTCCAAGGATCAGGCACCTGTAGTAGAGAACATCACTGACCCTTATTCTTCGCCAGCATGGCTAGGAGTTGGAGGGCTAAGTATGAAGTATTATTTAATCATTTAAATATGCACGTGGGTTCTTTTTTTTTTTATTTTTTATTAATAAATTTTAAAAAATTTTTTAAAAGATGCTTAGATTACATAAATGTTACACAAAAATTACAGAGATTCCCAGGTTCCCCACCTCCCACACCTCCCACAACCTCCCACATAAACATCTTCCATTAGTGTGGCACATCACCTGCAATGGATATACACATCCTGGGGCTTTGCCACTGAGCATGGACCATAGTTCACATTGTAGACATGGGTTCTTTTGATATGAATTTTAAACAAGAATCGAAAAAAAAAACAAAAACAAAAAACGCAGCTGGACCAAATGTGCTCCCCAACCCCTCCAACGCTGCCCGGGTCGGGCCAATGTCTTGCTCCTGCTGCTTGTTTGGAAGGGGTTTTCATCCTGACGAGTCCTCCATACCCAACTCCGCAGCCTAAAAGCCCTCCAACCTCTCCAGCACAGGGAACAGCAGACAAGGTGGCGGCTCAGAGATTGCGCTCGCTGGGTGCATGACGGATTGCCCGCTGGAGCTCTGACGGTGCAGACTGTTTCCTGGGATAATTGACCTCCTTGAAAGTCAAAACAGGACAATCAGCCGGCCCCCTCCCGAGCTCCTCCAAAGCCTCCTGCTGTGGGAGAAAGCACGTTTGTTCTGAAATCTGGGCGAGGCTTAATTTCTGTGAAACCCAACACCTTCCTTGTTTCTTCTTTCTGTTTTAAGAAAGCCCCTTGGTGGAAAAGGGGAGTCCTGGAAACAACTCTGGGGTCTCCTGGTCCTGGGTTGGGATCCCAGCTTTGCCACTTACTGGTTAAGTGCCCCAGGACAAGTCACCTAACCCCTGGAGCCTCAGTTTACTTATCAGGACAAGGGGGGTATAGTCATAATAGCTTCAAGTTACAGTTGCTGTGGGAGTTGAGAGAGACGGCCCCGTGGAGCACTGGCCCATAACAGAATGGTGATAGGAAGTCCTTATTACGTGGGGAAGAATCTGGAACGGAGCAGACCCCTAGCAATACCCGATGTTACAAGGATTATATCATCTTCTCTCCTTGCCCACTGCCTTCCAGCCCCACGGGTCTCCTGGCTGCTCCTCACACATGCCAACCTTCTCCCTCTTTGGGTTTCTGCTCCCGCTGGCTCCTCTCCCCCTGGTGCCTGCAGGGCACGCTTCCTCCCCTCCTTGGGGCTCTGCTCAAAGGCCACCTTCCCCTGTCACCTACGTGAATAGCCACCTCCTCACCATTCCCTATTGCCTTCACCCTGCTGTAATTCTCTTCATAGTTCTTAACACCTGACACTTTGTGGGGTTTTTTTTTTTGGTGGGGAGGGGGTAGGGTATGTGTGTGGGGTTGTCATCTGCCTCCCCTCCAAAGAACAGATGTTCTCAAAAGGCAAGAAACCACTGTATCGCCAGAAAGGTGTAGCAGGGCAGGGGGCGGCCAGCCTTCTCTGGAAAGGGCTGGAGAGAAAATAGTTTTGGCTTTGCGGGTCTCTATTGCCACAACTCCGCTCTCCCGTTGCAGCCAGAACGCAGCCATGGGCAATATATAAGCGAGTGAGCACGGCTGTAGTTCCAATACAATCCCACTGATGGACACGTGACATTTGAATCTCATATCATTTTCACGTGTTGCAAAATAGGCTTCTTATTTTGATTTTGCTTCTGAACCATTTGAAGATGTAAAAACCATTCTTTGCTTACAGGCTGAACCGAAACAGGTGTCAGGCAGGACTTGGCCTCTGGGCCATAGTTTGCCGCCTCCGGTAGCAGATGCTCGATGAGTATTTGTTGAAGGGTTGAAGGAACGTTAGAGGCAGCAGCTGGAGTCTGTGATGAAGCTCTTTGCAAACTTAAACTCCCAGAGAATTAAAGTCGATTTGGATTCTGGGGCTGTGCCCCAGCCTGGATCTCCAGCCATGGAGAGCAGGGAGTACATTTTAGGGCTGAGAGCTCACCCAGGTGCCTGGCTGGGCAGTTGTTCCCTGGTCCTCAGTGCTGAAGTGATGGAGGTTTCAGAGGGAGGCCATGACTTCTGTAGAGGACTGGACTTGTTGGGCTGTGGGTCTTATGAGAGTGGGTCTGAGGATAAGCAGCTGCGTGAAACTGTGGAGGACAATGGGGGTGAAACTCTAATGGTTGCCGGGATTAGGCCAGGAACAGACATGAGTAAAGTAAGTCTGATGTACGGCAATAGGACATGGTGGGGACTGTGGCAAACTGGAGAGACCATTTCCTATCTAAAGTGCTTGCTTGGCTCCAGCCAATTCTGCCAGGTGGGAAGGCAAGCCCAGTGTTGGCAGATTTTTAGATGGTTCCTGAGACTCTGGAGGATCTGATTGTTTCTATGGAATCTCCTGATTTAAAATCTTGGCTCAAATTTAAGCAAACAAATAAACAAAAATATTACCTGAGCCAATCAAGTCTGCATACTGAATCTGCTGTGGGCAGCCAGTTTGCAACCTTGCCCCTCAGCAGCTTCTACTCTGATCACACCCACCCCACGCCACCCCACCCAAATTTTGTCATCTCCGTGGGGTTCTCCCAAAGGAAAGGGCATGGAGCCACAGAGTGGTGATAGCTACTGCTTTCTCTCTGTTCAGCAAATTCACTCATCCCTGCTGATAACAGACTCTGCCTTAGCCACCAGGTAGTCACGTGACCCAGGCCTGGCCAGCCTGGTCCTGAGTCTCCCTAGAGCAGCGATTGGTCCAAGAAGAGGGCACATGACCTAAACAGGGCCAATTAGAGCTCTTCCCTGGGATTGACATACTGATACTGGGAGCCTGTATCTCTCCTTTCCCCACCTGTTGCTGAGCCAGGGCTGCTTGAGGCCCCGTTCCCTGCCTTGCAGGGAAGGACTTTCTGCAGTAGGATGAAATGAGGACAATTAGGCAAAGAGCAGCAGAGATGAGAAGCAGATGGAGGGAGAGAGTGTTAGAGTGCTGGTGGCACCGAGACCCCTGTTCCTCCCCTACCACCCCCTGATTCCTGCAGCTCTTCCTTCCACATTGTCACTGGTCCCCTGCCTCCCGGACTTTCCTGCTGTGTGAGTCAACCGCCCTTTTTATTACTTAAGCTGCTGTGAGTCTGGCCTCTGTTCCTTGCTACCAAAATGAATTACACTGGAGATTAAATAAACAGTGAGATAAATGTGGTTCACACTCAGTGTTCACGAGGATTGTCATTACAGAAACTCACACTTAGTGGGTGCCTCTTAGGCATTAGGACCGTGTCTGTAGTTTTCCACATGTTAAGTGGAAATTGTTACGCCGTCTTGCAGAGGCTTCAGAGAGACTTTCGCTCCATCAATATCCTATGGTAATGAGATGGCCAAAGTGGTTGTGGGTGGCTTCACATTTGTCTTTCCAGTGGTGGCTCTGTGGGACCCCATTCAATGGCCGGAAGGGGAGAGGGCCCCAGTCGCCTTCCATTGGAGGGGAGCAAGAAGAGGATGTCCTGGTTCCCGGAGGGGCAAAGTCCCTCCTTAGTTGATGGAAAAGTGATTGGGCACATGTGCTTGGGTCTAATGAAAGTAGCTGTCACTCAAGGTTTGTGAAGGAGGCAGCCCTTCTGCAAAGAAACCTGGAGAAAACGGCTGCGCTGCCATGCCTGCATTCTTAGGTGCCTGGAAAAGCTCTTTGCATGCACTTAGCAGACAAGACAGCCCCTTCTGTAAATCCCCTTCCCATCCTTGCTCTCATTTCACAATTCCGTCAGAATGAGCGATGGCACTCGTGGAGAAGGATTTGCTCTTAATGAGTCAGCCCAGAATTGCCTTGTTTTCTTGGCATTGACAAACGATATCCCTTAATAAAAGTTTCATGACTCAATTTAACGTGGAAGATATCTAATCCCAGCCCCTCCTGCCCTGATCTCAAAGATTATCTCTGGGTCTTGGTCCTGGGAATATTTCTGTGCTCGACACCAGCTCTGCCTTCAGGGGCATGGCCAACTGAGCTTGGCCAGAGCACCCATGGCCAGAAGGTGCCACCCCGTTTGGGGAGGCATCTCTGCGTTGCCTCCTTCTACCCTCTCGTGGTGGTCACTGGCCATTCTGGCTGCCCACATCTGTGCTCCTGGATCTGCCCTGATCACCTGTGGGGGCTTGTTTGCAAAGATGACCACGATTCCTCCCACCCTGCAAGCCCCTTTGCAATTTGACATTCTGCTTCTCCCATTAAGAGATGGAGTCTAGGAAGCGGGTGTGGCTCAATCG
>JAQZBX010017011.1:0-35957 GCA_029593785.1 Cabassous unicinctus
CCCAGAGTCAGGAAGAGAAAGGCAGAGATGAGAATAGAGCTCAGGCCTCTTTCCTACCCTGCGTGCCCACTTGAGTCTGCTTCAGGGGCAGATTCTTTCTACAAAATACAGCTTTGAATCACATCCACGATGTGTCAGAAGGACAACCAGACAGGCGGGAAAAGCCGCTTTTTTCTGAGCTTCAGCCAGACTCTGCTCAGTGGGTGTGGACAGGCTGCCTCCCTCACTGGTAAAGTACTCATTGGTCAAGAAATGGCCGCTCCCATGCCTGTTGCTAAAGAATGGAGGCAGCCCAGTGACCCCTGGCTCCTGCGGCAGCCCCGAGGGTCAGGCACATGGGCTGCATCAATGCTAACAAGAAAAGGCAGACTGAAAGACAGGCTGCCAGATTTCAGTGAACTGGAGAGAGGCAGTGCGTGCCAGCCAGACTGGTAAGCCAGCTGATTTTCCAGGCAGTGCCACCTTGCAGGGCGTCTGGGCGGCCTCTCAGGATGGCAGTAATTCATTCAGCAGGTATTTATAGTTGAGTCTAATGTTTCAACTATAATGAAGCTCACTTCACAAATTCCTCAAAAATACACAACTACAGATAATAATAAATATTATGTATGCTGAGCATCCCGCTAGGCACTGGGAATATAAAATGACTCCACACATTTTAGTCCACCGTGAAAAGTGGGCTTTAAGGAAGGAACTCTTTCAATACCCCTCACTTTCCCCTGTATTTGCCTCTTTCCCCACTGAACCTTGGGAAAGGGCCCCTCCTCTCTCCTCTCCTATTTTCCACCTGTGCTTATCTCCAACCCTCCTCTTGCCTCTCCATTAACCAACTTCCTACTCAACCTCTCCCACTCTCGTGGCTTTTTCCTGTTACCACTTAAAACATCCTCAAGCATTTCAAATATATAGAGAGATGTTTTCTTCTACCTTTCACTTCTCTTTTGCTGTGTCTTCATAGTCAAGCTTTGAAAGTAATGTTTCCCTGCTTAGCTGAACTGAACCAAATATGCCCTGTGCCCTCCTACCTCTCAGCCATCCAACACACTGCTCCCTCTGCAGCTCTGCCCTACCCCAGCCCCCTTTCTGCCTTATTGACTATTATCAGTCTGTTAGGACTCATCTCGGGTGCCACCTCCTCCAGGAAGCCTCGCCTGACCTGCTAGGCTGATTTGGATGCCTTCGCTCAGTGCTACAACAGCATCAAAGTGATATCACTGGTTCCATTCCTTTCCACTCAGCCTCTATCTCCTCCTACGAGCTCCTGAAGAGGGGCTGTCCTGTCAAATTCGAAATTTCTCTTCGATCTGACTATACTTTCTTCCCATAACCATGGCAGGCTTAAGGACATGAAAAAAAGTGCAGTGTCATGGGACATAGGGTAGAGGGCAGGCGAGAGATGAGCTGAAGAGGCAGGCGATGAATGGTTTGCAGGTGATGCTAAAGTGTTGGGACCCCCCCACTCCCCCACCCTCTACCCCCACACACACACACCTCCAGAGTGATCTTGATGCTGAGGGCCTGGAGCTAAAAAGCATTCAATAAAAATAAGTATGAGCTGCCCAAAATGGGATTTTGTAGGATAAATGACATCACTTTCATTTGGTCATTTTTTATTGACTAACTTGACACAGTTTGTGTGTTTTTTCACAAATATAAAAGATTACCCTGCTAAATAGAAAACCAGTTCTTCTCTTCTTATAAAGTTACTACAGTGAACAATGATTTCTAGATGGGTTTCAGCTATATAAAGTAATACCTCACTGGAACCATCAGAGTTCAGTGCTTGAGAAACAATGCAATATTTAAGGTAAACAAGCTAAAATGGATGTGTGTGAAGGGTGAGGTTTAAGGAAAAGAGAGGATAGAAGAGTGATGAGGAACATGCCAGGCTTAATAACACATGGCATAGATGGCAGACTATCGATTCTTCATTAAAACAGCAGGGATATAAAGTTAATTTAAAAATCATGATTTAAATTTAATCAAGAAGTGCCTCAAGCTAGTAGTTTCTAAACATTCATTGTTATGATACTATATTTGCCCAAAAACTATAGGTAATCACAATAGTCATTAAATGAATGGTAATAAGGAGGGGCTTGGGCATATACAGTAGAAAGAAAAGGGAAAAATTCCCTGGCAAAATATCTGCAAAGACAACTTTGTGAATATACTAAAAACCACTGAATTGTGAACTTTAAATAGATGAATTTTATAGTATATGAATTATAACCAAGATTTTTTTTTTTTTTACTTCAAAGACCTAGGAATAATAAGCAGAGTTGTAAAAATCAATCAACATGTATCAATACCCAAGAGAAGAGCAAATATTTTTTCTTGATCCTATAGAAGAATAACCAGTGGCAAAAATCATTTTTACATTTCTTGTAACTAAAATAGACAAATTGGTAACCAAAAAGACAAGGGAAAAGACATTGTCAAAACAAAGAAAACCTGTCAATGCCTACAATGAATATTGCTTTAATTCAACTGTTTTCATTATCTGAAGTCTTTGCTCATTGAGAAAATTATATTTTCAGAAGCACAAAAGTCACACTGGAGAGTAATCCCCAAGCTACTATCTTTTTAAAAAAATTACAAAAGTATATCACAAAGGAACTATTGTAAGCTCCGAAAAAGCTTGCAAGTCTCAATAACTACAGAAACAATTAGATTAAAGAAAATATCAATTCTGGGTCAGTGAGTCATTTCCTTTTTAAGACAGAGTTCCAAAGAAATGGACAAAAGATGGATAAAAGCAGGAATCATAGGCATGTATGTGTTTGTGCTGGGTATTGGCTAGAAAAGAGGCAGGATACAAATTTGTTAGTCCCTACTAGAAAAACAAGTAAGGTCATGCACAAAGAGAGTTCTTTTTAAATCACTTTAGTAGGTAGATGCCAAAAATGGAAGGCAGGAGTTTGCTGAGAATTTGATGCATCAGAATAGAAAGTGATCATGTTATATTTTTTATATTAGTCAGTTCCAGCTGATCAAGCAAAATAGTCCAGCTAAGAAAGAAACAAAAACCTGTCCTTTAATTTCTATCCTCAGAGAGAACTCACTTAAACCCCCAGGAACCAAACACTAGCTGGTTTTTGGTTTTAAAAGTTAGAACATGTTGAATCTGCTGGACTCAGCATATAGGTTAAGGCTGTCTGAAACCGGCACTTACACAGAATCAGGCAGAAAGGGCACTGGCCTTGGAGGCAAAAGTTTTAGATTCTAATCTCAACTCTGGAGACTCCCATATTAACCAATTCAATCCCAGTTGAAATCAAGGAGTTGGCTTTTAATCTTAACATATCTACTTTAACATGCCAAACATGCAGTCGGCATTCAATAAATGCTTTCTCAATTTCTTTAAACAATTTATTGAAGTATATCATTCATACATGAACATACATAAACTATAAGTGTTCAGTAAACATCATGAACTTACAAAACAAACATGCATAACATCATACAGGGCTCCCACACATCACCCCCAACAAACACCCTGCATTGTCGTGAAACATTTGTTAACAAATCATGAAAGAGCATCGTCAAAGTATTACTACTAACTATAGTCCGTATCTTCCTCCCCTATACATTTTTTTAAGGATTTATTTATTTACTTACTTTTATCCATTTTTACACACACACACACACACACACACACACACACACACCTGTTTTTGCTGTTTCTGTGTCCATTCACTGGGCAACTGTCTTGTCCATTTCCTGCCCTCTCTTCTCATCCTTCTCCTCCTGTCTTCAATGGGATTTGATCCTCGGAACCTCTGATGTGGGAGACAGCCATCTACCACCTGCGCCACCTTAGTTCCTGGTTTTTCGGTGTGTCTCGTCTTGGCTCTCCCTTGTGTCACTCTCTTGTTACCTCATCATTTGCTGCGTGGCTCGTGGGGCCTGGAGGCGTACCCGCGCATCGGGATGGAAACCAGGCGCCTTCTATATTTTTCTTTTTTTTATTTTTACCTAGAGGTCCCAGGGATCAAATCCGAGTCCCTCCATATGGGAGATGGACACCCAACCACCCAAGCCACATCTGTCCCCCTGCTATAGCTCTCAAGGTTGACCAAAGATACCCAAAGTTACAGTCTTTTCCCATACAGGATGGTCATATAATAAATCAGGCTTAGTTTATCACCAGCATTCTATAAACCAGACCTAGGGAGAAAAACTAGGTCTGGGGACACACGCATGGTTTCTAAAATAGCGAATGTTTAGCCTACCCTGATTATCACAAAATCAGGACAGCGAGAATATTTGCATTGAATTATTATTAATAGTTAACATTTAGGAGGCATGTATCATTTAATCATCACAATAAGCCTATAAAGTAGGTTTTCATATTATCTGCATGTTACAAATTCAAAAACTGAGGTTTAGATTAGTCAGTGCCCGTTGTGACGCTGCGGGTTCCACGCTCTTAATCAGTATGCCCTGCTGCCTCTCTGAATTCAACTGGTCACCAGCCAAAGTAATCCCAGTTATCAATGAACACATGCGACTCCTCCATTTGCTGTTTCTTTTACCACTCACTTCTTCTAACCGTCAGTTTCCCTGGAAGCGTTCACAGCAAAAACCTTGCAATTCTTGCTACTCTAAGTGTGGTCCGTGGACCAGCAGTGCAGGCACCGCTCAGCAGCCTGTTGGAAATGCAGGATCTTGGCAACACCCCAGAAGCATCATCTGCATTTTAACAAGGTTCCCAGGGTGATTCAGTTTGAAAGGCACTGATTTAGACTAGCCCCAAAGTGATACACTTACTTTATGAAAGGAGGAAAGGTCTGGGAAGGAAAAGATGGCAAACATTAGACTGAATGAGAGTAAAACCAGCTAGCTGCATAAGGACCTTCATTCACCTGGGTATTGACACATGGATATTTACAAGGGACTTATAAAAACCCCAGAGAATTGATAGAGACAATAACTGAATCGATAGTATATCTGTAGTTCCAGTCCCTTCCAAAGTTTCCAAATCTGTCTTTAGTAATGACTTCTCAAAAGCATGCATTGTGTACAAAAAAAAAAAACAAAAAACATAAAGTATTCGGCAAATATCGAATCACTTATCAGCCAAACAGTAGAGCTGACTTGTGGACTGGTAAAACTCAAGGACTGTATGATATTACAACCTTCCTTGAAAATCCAGGAGTCACTTCTTAGCAAGGTAAATTTATCCTTTGAATATTAACACATTTTTTGAGCACAATACTAAGGTAAACTTAAACTCGATTTAAACTTGAGTTATTTCAATATGCTTCATGGTTTTCTTTTTAAGTGGTATACCTTATCCAGACAGAAAATAGCCTACATTTTTTAGCTGAAAAGTGCAGAATGGTAGCCAGCCTTTCATAAGAGAGATGAATTATGTTGGAGTCATAATCTAAAGTAGCATCTGTGATGGAGTTAATTTTTACTCAATATTTCTTACCTGTTTCAATAGAATTATAAAACCCCAATAACTCCATCTGTAAAAGTCATGCACATAAATAAAAGGGGTCATGAATAGGAGGAGAAGACATTTGAATTTTTTCTTTATTCCCATTAAAAAAATTTAATTACATTTATTTCCTAGTTAAAAATCTATACCTCCTGGAGTTAAAAAAAAGAATGACATAAGCACACAGGTAGAAATTCTATAGTTCAGTTCTACTTCTTTTTGTCATTTGAAATCTATTAGGTGGGTTCTTTTCCTTACAGCCTTAAATTATACATTCTTGACACTTTCTGTTTCAACCCTGTGTTCATCTACTGGAACTAAAACAATTACAATGGATTTCTTGCTAATTAATCATCCAGATATCTCTTACATAATTAGCAAGATGTTCCTACTTCAACCACCAGGGATCTATAAAAAGAACTGCTTTTAATTCTCAACCCTCTTACATTGTTACTGTCAGAGATTTTTCATAAACTGTCTCAGAGAGCCCAAGGTTATACAATAAAGGAAAAGGAGGAAAGTGAGCATGCTCAAAGTCAGAGGGCAAGGAGGAAGCAGAGCAAAGTGTAAGGCAGTGCAGGTCCAAGGAGTCTGACTCAGAGCTGAGTTCAGAGTCCACAGAAACACAGAGACACTAACTACTGAAAGAAGGTTAACTGGGTAACCCCATGGCCTCAGTTAGCCAAGAATGGAGCTTCAAGAGGCCCGGGGAATTCCAGGAGACAATCAAATTCATGAGTTTACCACAGCAGGTCCAAATTCCCAATCCAAGGAAGATCAGTAATGTATTGTATTGAAAACTAATAACAATAGTCCTCTACCAACAGCATTACTTGCAGCACTGTTAATGGATGCACCACCTTCAGAAAATAATTTAATAATATGTTCCTAGAGCCAAAAAAAAATTTATACTTTTTGATCTGGTAATCATATTTTTAGCTTTTCTGAAACTGGCATTTCTATTACATGCCAGATGTAAGGTCAGCATTTTTTTGGTTTCTCCAGTTACATACTTTTTCTTCAATTAAACCTCTATCCATGTTTTAATAAAAAGCCTCTATCCACACTCTATGAAAAACTGCTAAGATCACAAATTAAAACAGATGCATAACTTTGGACTGTGTCTTATCAGCATTTATTTGAACACTGATATTAAGCTTACTGTGAAATTTATGAGCCAACCACATTGTCAATGTTTTAGTCATTTTATCTAAATTTCTCTGAGCTAAGGTGGGAGCACATCCTTGCCCGACAAACAAGCACCCTGCTTACACCAGGGTATTAGTGGATGCCTTTACCAAGCGAAAATGAAATGCACAGTAACCAACTGAAAGGTCTTTAAGTCTTATTGCCAGACAATGCTCCTTTTGGACTTGGAGAAACCATAAGCTATATGAAAGGAGATCAAAATTCTCGCTTACTGTTTATTGAGCAGTTACTATGTGCCAGGTGCCAGGAAGGGGTTTGGGAGCACAAAGGTAAACAGAGCTCCTGTCCAGAGCTGGCAGAACAGGGTGGTGGGTGGTGAGGAAGCGGGCAGGCTGTTAGCTGTTAATTCTCAGAGTGTAAACTGATGTGCAGTGGAAGAGGAAGCATGCAATCTGGGGGTTGGGGAAGGTTTTCCAAGGAAAGGCACATTGGAAAGGAATCTCGAAGACCAGGTAGGAGTCCACTAAGCATACCTGAAAGGAAAGCACATTCCAGGAAAAAGAAGTGGGGGATCTCAATAATCTAAAGAATAAAAGAAATCCTGGATGCTTTATCATAAGAATGAGGCAGGGTGAGGGCCATGATAATTATTTTCAGATATCTGGGGGACTGTGTAATTAGGCCTTTGATTCTCTAAATAGAAGGCTGAATGAGAATCAAGGAATGGGAGAATATTTCAGTATAAGTACAGGAACATTCTAACACAACTATGAGGTAGTTTTACATCAGAATAATACAGTTTGGGTACTAATTCTGGTTCCGTCACTTACTCAAATTGCTTAAACTCTACAATTTAGCTTTTCCATCAGTGAAATGAATGGAGATGATGTAGCTTAGCTCATAGTAAGTGCTCAATAAATGGTAGCTATACATACTGTGAGATGGTGAACTCACCTTCGTGCTGTGAGTTCCAATACCTCACCACGTTGTAATCTGTAATCAAGTCTCATGCATTAGGATTAAGGGTGGACTAGAGACTATCAAAGGTCCCTCCCAGCCTGGAGCTTTCACTTGGTTGCCTTTGCCCATTTCCAATTTGGCATTCCCTCAGCTCACAAGAAAAGACACTAAAAGAAATGTGCATTGAAAACCCCTCTATAAATGTTAGCTATCACTACTATCGGTATTTTTCTTTCCTCTGCTATTACATTTCCACTGACTTTATCTTCCCTGGTTTTAATGTTTTATTCCTTTGTGCAGGTGTGTGTTTAATGGTGTACAAATAGTTTACAACTCAAATCCTCAGTGGGCCAGAAATGAACTCAAAAAATGAATTCAATAACATTCTAAAGTTTATTATTAATGATACTAATAGCAATAATAGCTAACATTCATTTAACACTTATGATGTACCAAGCATTGTGGTAAATATTTTATATACATTATTTCATTTAACTCCCACAAGAACTCTATAAGGTGAATACTAATATTATCACCCCCATTTTATAGATAAGGAACTTCAGTCTTAGAGAAGTCAAATAAGTCTCTCAAGGTCGCAATGTATAATCAGTGGCCCAACCCAACAATTTGCAACAGAGCCTACAGTAATCTCACATTAATGAGTCTGCACTTTCATATTTATCTATTTTTAAACTTGGAATAATTTATGTGTGATATGATTGTTCCTCCTACAACTTCTCTAATAAAAAATTTAATAAAAATAAATTACAATTTAAAAAAACCCTGAATATTGAGTTAGTGACTCCAGAAAATAAAAATAAGCCACTTAATCTAATGAAATAGTGACAACACTGACTGAGTTCATTTGGTCTGAATTTCCCACTTCAGGACACTGTTAAGAAGGAGAGACCCATGCAGCAACCGTATCACGTTTGTTTGAGTGGTCTTTGAGCATCAAATTAAAATTTCCAGAGTTCTCATGTATTGTATGATTCCATTAATATGAAATGTCCAGAATAGACAAATCTAGAGAAACAGAAAACAGATTAGTAGTTGCCTAAGGTTGTGGAGGAGTGGGCAGAAGGAAAAGGAGAGTGGGTATAAGATTTCTTTTGGGGGTCATAAAAATGTCCTAAAAGTAAATTATGGTGATGGTTGCACAGCTCTGTAAATACACTAAAAACCACTGAATTGTATACTTTAAACAGATGAACTTTATCCTATATAAAAAGTTTTAAAAAAATGTCCCGGGTTCAGTATCAGGTGATATCTAGTCACTCCATATGGCTGCTGTCTTCCAGAACAAGCATGGAGACCAGATGCGTGTTAATAAATAAGCCTGTACATATCTGAGAACAAAATGTTCAAACAACAGTGGTGAGAATAATGACCATGCCTGTGAAGTTGTTAGGTTTTCCTTGGAAGCAGTAATCAGCCTTCAGCCTCTTCCTCAAATGTTATTAGGTAACTGCTGAATAATATTAGATTTTGATTTTTACTGACCCAGGATAAATGGAAATTTCATTCAAAATCATCAATACATGTTTTTAAAAGGGCATAATGGAATAGTAGAAAGAGGAACACCAGGGGAGTCAAAAGACCCCAGAAGACCTGTTAGGGGCTCCTGTAGAACACACTAGAACCTTGTGGCCTTGAGGGACTCAATCCTTCTGGGTTTCAGTGTTTCATTTGTAAAATGAAGGGGAAGAATGAAATCAATGACCCTAAAGTTTTTTTCTCTCTTCATCTCTTCTAAGACATCTGCACATATTAAAAATCCATGAAAGTATCTTTCCTGGACTGATGTTTCAGATATTTAAGTGGGCCTTCTTTCACATTTGTTATAAAATAAGCTATGTACATTATAATTTGATTAACTGTTAAGGTCTGACTAAATTCTTTTTTTTTTTTTTAGAAGGCACTGGGGATTGAACCCAGAACCTTGTACATGGGAAGCAGGCACTCAACCAAGCTACACCCACTCCCCACGCCCCAATTAAAATTTTAAACCTGATGCATGAAAACCAAAAGACAACCGCTGCCTAGAATGTTTATGCACACCAAAATAATTGTTCTCCAAAGTAAAATCATTCTGGGCTTTATAAAAATTGAATTTGCCTCAACTCTAACCCATCACTCCTAATCTATTTTAATTTTTATTATGACCATAATAAATAATTATTAGAGGAAGCCTTAAATTTACCCCCTAAAAATGGAAGAAATTAAAATCATTCTTAGAACCAGCCACTAAAATAGATTATGGGTGGTGTCAACCTACTATTAAATTTTGGTATATTTTATTCTCCTTTAATTCCTCCATGAAGTTTTTATTCCTTTTATTTTTCTAAATATAAAGTAATCATATTTAAAATCACTTATAGGCAAAAAATATATAAACCACCAGGAATACCATCATCAAAATAACCCCAGCTAACTTAAAAGTGCCACCCTTTCTGCTGTCTCCCTAGGAACAGCATATACATAGATAGGTATACTTGAAACATGGACAAGTATGTTCTATGTAAACAGCTTCTTAACTTAAAGATCTGTCATCACCATTTCCTATTATTATCATTTTCCATAAATACAATTTTAATGGCTGCATAATGGTCCATTATACCATTTTCTTCTATTGCTCTATGTTTTGATTATTTCCAACTATTTGTGATTATAAATAATGCTTCTGTTAATATCTTTGTACTTAAAGCTTTTTCACTCCTACATGGAAAATTCAAACCTATTGACCTTTTCCTTTTGTGATTTCCTCTACTGGTTTGAGGAAGAGAAATTGCTTCTCCCATCCAAAGATCAACAATGTTATTGTTTGATTTCTTTTCTTTCCTTTCCTTTTTTTTTTTTTTTTTATTAGCTCCTTAATTTATCTGGAATACTTTAGGTATTGTAAAACATTCCAAGTTCATTTGTCACATATTTAAGTTTTCCCAAATCTAGTATAACTTATTTGCCAAGCGTTTTTCAAGTATGCATTTATTTTTTTAAAGAAAATATGCATCTCATATTCTTGGCTTTCCACTAAGCCCCAGAAAACCTTCAGACCTGACAAAATAACTAGGAAATCATACTGGGCAGGAATGAAGAGGATACTCGCACAGGTCAAACTAAAACTAAACAATTAGAAACTTCCAAGTTCCTAGCCTTAGTAGTTCCATTATGTTTTATGATGTCAGCCTTAGTCTTAAAAGTTCCAAAACTGCCTTTGAAGAAGACAGTGTTCGATGCTATGGGTTTACTCTGCTCACGGGCTGGTCACCTTTGGTCTTGCGTATCCTGCCATGGGTCACCCGCAGAGCAGGTGGGAATGCAGCACAAGCTCACCCACATGCAAGCAGAAAAACAACACAAAGGCCCCACCTGCCTCGCGGGCTGACCAGGGTTAACAGAAACATCTTTGAGGATGAAAAGCAGCACAGATGTCAGTATTTACATGGCTGCTTCTCATTAATAATAAATATTGGCTTATGTTGTCCAAGAGCATCAACTTCTCTTATCAGTTTTTTCCCCATCACAGCACTCCTATGAGGAACAACACTATTACTGCCATTTATTGCTATGGCTTGGGATGAATTATTTAACCTTTCTGGGAGAATTTCCTCAACTGTAAAATGGAGATGATAAAGATAATCGATCTCTTAGGGCTGGCGTGAAAATGAAGGAAAAGGCTTACTGCCTATGTGGCTGCACTTGGGTAATGCTGCAAAGTGACAGTAATTATCATTACTACTTCCATTACCACTATGACTCCTGCTATGACCACCACTACCACCATCCCCAGAAATGCCAGAATCTCAAACTTAAATCAGGTTCTTCATAGTGAAACAGAGAACTGGGGAAGTCTGTGGTCAGATCAGCTCTGGCAGCAAAATCTCTCCTCAGCATCTGCAAGCCCTCTGAGAAATTACTGTTTACTGCCATTTTAGAGTGGATCTCCGGGCCACGGGGGCGTCACAATCTCTTGTCCCCACATTCTGGTTCGTATGCACAAGACTCAAGCACATCGGCACCTTTGGTAGGCGGGATGAAGGGCAGGAAGCTGTGGTATTAAGCGTGGAAAAGGCAGGGTGGCGCTGTTCATTGTAGCCATTACAGGAGTCTGACAAGGCCATAAACTGCAGATCAAGCATCCACACCTCCCAAAGGTCTGTCCACGCAATGACCAAGACAACAGGCAGGAATGGCAGTGATCAGGCACGTGAGCAGAAAGGTCCTATCCGATGAAATCGCTCAAGGTTCAGCTATCAGAAAACCCATGTCCAGTATCACAATTACTCCGGTTATTCATTTCTTTCCTCCTACTCCTTATCTTCACTGCCCTTCAATTTTCCCCGACGCTGAGGGTGTGGGCCAATTCATGTTGAAATAGTTTGTCTAAGCATTTGTCTCCAACTTTGAAACTCAGATTTATTTTAAAGAAAATTGGGATCACATGCTGCTGGGTCATCAGGTAGGTTCATAAACCATCTGAGATTTACGAGACATCTCAAGAAAGCATGATGGATAAAAATTAATCAGTTAAAGGTTCAACTTAAAATGAGATGGCATGACGTGAGAAAAATACCTGTCTCTACTTGACTTTAGCCAAAAGGGAGAGATGTAATAAAACTAAACCAGTCTAGCAAGATGAGAAAAAATTGCAATGTGGATTCTAAACCTAGAACCAGGAATAATCTAAGATTTTCTTAGATACTTTATCCCCAAACTACAGATTTTTAATATCCAATGTCTGTCTTTTTTCTTTCCCCCCATGTTTGGAGGAAACTTAATTTAGTGTGAATATTCTCTGGGAAAACCCTAAATCTGGCGTTCAGGGAGTTTCCCTTTTACCATATTCCTTGCCATACTGTTAATTTCCATTTCTAATCAATGGGATTTTGCTTTGTTCTCACCGGCAGGCTTAATCTACCTCTATACTCTGTCCAAATCAGTTCTTACGAAGGTATTTTTATGAGACATTCTAGAAAAATACCTCACTTTTCAGAGAGAAAATTAAAATGATATTCTGGTTAATTGTAACTACAAGAAGTAGGCCCAAGGGAAAACTGTGCATCAGACAAGCATGGACAAATGTAGTAAGACAATGCTAGGTGGGCCACAGCACACTGCTGCCTATTGTTCAAGACTAAAATAAAATCAACTGTGTACAAAATCATAGTTATATCTAGAAGATTTAGCGGGAGGCCACAAAGAACATCATCTGAAAAAGGAAATGAAAATGCTTACAAATAAGTACAAACCTCTAGGCTGCAAATCCAAAACATATATGTCATTTCTTCTTGGTTTCCACTTGTATTTAATATTGTCAAACAATGCATACATTATAGGAGAAACATAACCCCCTAAATCTCCATAGGATCAACTATCTCACATTGTTTTCTTTAAAAAGGCAACCACAGAATAACTATACCCACTCTGTCACATCATCGCCCCACGAGCACAGAGAGAAAATCCAACATATGCCGCACAAAGTTCAAAACGTTATTTACTAACCTGATGACCCTGTGAAAGTAGTCGCTTCATATTGCATTAGAGAAAGAAACCTTACTATGAAACTAATCTCCAAAGCAGCTGACAGCTGAGAAGGGACAATAGTTTACTACCCTGAGAATCCACATAAACTGCGAAAGAAGTCCTGTTCTCAAGCCCAGTTCAGGATGACTCCCTAAAGGCAACTTACGGCCGAGCCAAGCCCACACAGCACTTTAGCCTATAAGCTTTAGTAATGAACTTGAAACCACTCCCCATATGTTAAATAGACACTGGGCTGCTGTGAGAAATTAAACCCACAGACAGAATGACCAAAGGCTTCATTTTTGTTCTTGCTGCCCAAGAAAATTCAGCACAGACTTAAAGAGAACTCTCACTCCTTTCTCACCAATCAGACACTGTATTAAAATGACAGATTGCTTTTAAACAAGGAGAATACAGTCTGCCCTACATTTAGCTCCATTAAATAACATTTATATTGTCAAAGTTGGTAATGGTGGAATAAATAGTACTGCAATTTCACATTGCACAAGAGAGACACAAGCAGTTATTGTTTCTGAGACTCAAACTCACATAGCATAGGGATTTTCAGATTTTTTTGTCATTAAGTATGCTTAAAACTTTAACAATCACTAAATTCAAATATATATATATATAAATTAAGAGGAAAGTTTACCAAAGAACCTCTAGACTTCTAATTCTGATTGGGTGTTTGTAAATCTGAAAATCATTCATAATTCAGTTTCACCATCTTTTTCTGGATTCATTTATAAGATAAAAAGATTCAGTTGCCTTTTAAAAGGGAACTTAAGATCACTATGGTTTCAAAGTAAGAAATTTGTTTTTTTCATTCTAGGAAAATGTAATCAATAATTTCCTTCAGGCAGTTAAATTTTAAGAGTCAATTATCTTCCAATATATTGTTTAAGAACAGATAAGCAACCATGCTCAGCTTTTTAACATAATGCCTTCACAATATATACAAATTTCTTGTACATACTTAATTCTAGGAACAGTTTTAATTCTTAAGGCTTGCTTTAATGACTTCTATTTAATTTAAATACGACCTATTTTAACTTATTGGTCAAGACTTTCCTGATTTTAATTATGGTTTCTTTTAAACCATAAGGTTGGAGCAAATATGCCAAGAAAAACTTGATTCACTCGTTGCCAAATAGATTTACATGTATTTCTTGTAAAATTGAAGTTTCTCAAAACCTGTGAAACATGAAACATAATCCATTATTAGCCTATTAGCTCAACAAAGTCAGGTCTGAAAAGCCAGAGACTATTTCACACAGTATTTGGTGCTTATATGCTAAATCACACTCAGCATGTATATTTTGACATTTAAAATACTTCCCTTGATTCTGTAAATTAAAAGAAAAGCTATTGTACAGTTCCAGGGATTATGAAATATATATTACATTTTTAAAAGTATGGGGGGAAAAAAACAGTTCAAGGGTTAAACAGTTTCCCATGAAGTCATTTTAGAACGAGGCCAGCAAGACAAATATTAGAGTGAGAAAAGAAAACTTGCCTCAAGGCAAGTGGCTGATGCCCTAAAAGGCGCCAGGACCCCATCTGGTGGTGAAACCGAGAGAAGGCTGGAACAGTTGAACAAATACCAGGGGAAATATTATTATTTTAATGTTGGAAGAAAAACAAAAAGGATTAGTCATAAGAGCACATTAATGTCACATACGATGTATGGTAAGGAACATTTTAAAAAATTTTCTATAAGAGTGGAATATTTCTAAAGGATATGAAAGTGCTTATGCAAAAAAAAAAAAAAAAAGGTAATTATATTCAAAATGACCTCTTTTATGTGGATCTGGTTTGCAGACATATATGATGACTTGCATTCCCAAAGAAATTCTCTGGTAAATAATATTGATCTGGCCTTTTCCCAAAGAGCTGCAGGAAAAATTCCTGTCAGGTCAACATAATGTCTGAAATGGAAGAAACATGGGGAAATCCGCAGCTCAGCTAACTACTAGTGGGACTGCATCACCACCATTCTGTTAAACGCCTGTCTCCCCAGGATTTTCCCTGTCTTTCTGTCAAAAATTATTTCCTTTTCTTCTCACATACATTGTTTCTGCTGAAATAACAACGGATATCCACCTCAATGGAGATGAAAAACAGTTAAATATTGAGCCCCAAATTATACCACACTCTTTAATAACATCCCAGCAAATATAAAAGTATAGTAGGAGGTTATCTTTAAATGAGTCCAGGCCGCACTACTGAAACTAAAACTGATAAAAATAGCTAATATTTACAGAGCTCTTACTATGCTGCAGGCATGCTTCTAAAATGCTTTACAGAGAATATTAACTCACTTACACCTCACAACTCTATTATTATACCAGTTTTACAGATGAGAAAACTGAGGCAAGTACCTTACCAAGGTCATACAGCTAGTGGGAGCTGGGATATGAACCCAGGCAGTTTGGCTCTGGCATCAGAGCTTCTAACCACAACCTTTAATAACTGCGTCCTTCATTGTATGAAACCGTGCCAGACCCTGGTCAAATGTGGGAGGAGGCTGGGAAGAAAGGGTGGACAATGACAACATTGTGGACAGTCCTCTGAAGGCGCAGGCTAGGAAACGCTGTCCAGAGAAGCAGCCACAGAATCGAGACATGCAGGATGAGAAAGAGAATTAGTCACGGAGATATGGGAAGTAAGGGCTATCCAGGCAGAGGGCACTCAACCTGTGAAGGCAAATGACAGGGTTTGGGCCATTGGAGAGATGGCAGGGAGCTTTGTGAGGCTGGAGGGTTGGCGGGGGCAGCAGAAGTAACCCTGGAGAGGAAGGCAGGAGTTCTCTGATGTCACATCATGGAGGCAAAGAGGTGCCATAAAGGGATCTTAAGTCAGAAAGTGACTAGCTGTGCATGTTGGAAAGAGAAGGAAGAACTAGGCCTTGCAGGGTGAGCAGGGATTTAGAAGATATTCCAGGTAAAGTTCCAAGTTTACACATTCACAAGCTTTATGAGAGAGTTTGGTGATGTAATCCTGGCAAGAAATATGGCAGCCACAATGCCCACTAGCTCTCTTGTTCAAGCCAGGTTTGGGGCCTATGCCAATCTGCAGTTATTAAAACCATTCAGAGCTGGGAACACGGGAGGAAGAGCAGGCTGGCGGAAGAAAGGAAGGTGGGTGGCCAAGGCCATGAGTTCCCTTTTAGAGCTGTCTGAGGTCCTGGGGGCCATCCAGCGTAGATGTTCAGGTGATGCAGGTCTGGCGCTCGGGTCCTCTGACTGGATGAGAGATGCAGAGTTGGTGCCATCAGCACAGAAGGGAAGGCTGCTGGGGATGGGCAAGGTACAAGGAGATAGCCTGGAGAACGCAGGGCAGAAAAAGAGAGGAGGAAGTTTTAAGACAAGGGGTTTCTGAGGGTTGGAGATAGAATTTGGAGGGGTCTTAGAACGTGGATGAAAAAAAATTTCATCTTTATTTTTCACTAACCTCTAACTGAAATTTAGCATTTCCTTCAATTACAAATGTAGGCAATAATCCATGGTAAAATTAGCCGTACCTGTGACTTGTCACTAATAGAAATCAAAGATATTTTCATACCCCAGTAGTTGCTGCAAATATCTCAAAGTATCGTTTCCACTCATCACTACTTGAAAATTATAATTTTTAGACTTGCCACTAGATCTTGTTATGGAACGCATTAAAGAAGGATATGTATTACATCACATACTTTTTAGTATATTAATAACTGTATATCAGTATAATTGGTGTCCTTTGTAATCCCATGTGGTATTTTTGTTTTGTTTTTTCTTTTTTTATATATAATCCCATGTGTTTTAATGTTATGCATTTTAAAACATTATTTTGAAAAGGGATCCTTTCACTTCACTAGATTGCCAAAGGCACAAAAAAGTCAAGAACATCTGATTTAAGAGGTGAAAGAAAGAACCAAAGGAATACACTTAAAAACAGCACTCAGAAAAGGGGGGACCTAGCATGAGAGAGACCCAGCATTCAAATCCAGGACACAAACCCAGGACTTCTAATGTGTGCTCCTTCTACCACCCTCCTCTACACCCTAAAATAACAATCCCTTCATTTGCTTACAAAGTACTTTCACATACGCTGGTTCATTAGATCATCACAAGACCTAGAATAGGAAAAGGCAGACAGCCCAAACATGAGGGCCTCTAGGTCGGCAGAGGCCTGCAGTCCAAGGAGGCTCCATTCCCTGGGCCCCGTGCACTGTGCCAATCCCACGGTGCAAGCTGGCATCACGTCACCCCACTCTATGGAGCCGTAGTCACAGCACAGAAGAGGGCGTGAAAAGCCATTTCTTTATATCCCATTAGCTAGAATCATCAGGAGAGGGAGGAATAGTGAGAAAAGAACCAAGTCAATGAGTGAATTGTGTTTCTCTTCAGGCTTCTATTTGCAGGCAGGGTTAACAATTAAATCAGATTCTTTGCTCAAAGCTATTTTATTCAGTTATGATGGGAGATTCAAGCTGAATTACAAGACTTACACTAGCGCAACTGTTTAATTTTCCCTTGACTATAACCAAAGCAGAATCCTTTACGTAAGCAATTAGTTTTGAAATTAGATGGACAAGCTGAAACAACGTGCTAACTGTTCTCGCCTCGCTGTGCCCTCCAACTGGCATTCATTATTTAATCTCTGACGCGTGTTGCCAGGGCTGTGTTAATGACAATGTCTCGTTGTCTTCACATCCATTCCCTATTGTGCAACATCTGTCATAGCTCAGATCTATATTTTATTACTTTGTTTTATTTTTCTTCTGCTTTTACAGGGTCATTTTATTTGCTACAATTGCTCTGAGATTTTATCTAACCCTCCAACATGTAGCAACATTTTGCAATTTGGTAATAATGGAAAATTTTGTTTTGTTATTGCAACTTGGCAATTTTGCAACCTGGTAATAATAACAACAACAAAAAAGGTTGCCTGCACTGGGATCCTGTTAGGTTACTTACTACGTATGTTCACAAAACTACATCATTTCAAGAAAATGTTATCTCAAGGTTGGCTAGATAACCTATCTTTTTTTAAACTGATCAGTTCACAGATTACTTTGGCCTCATCCCATGTAATACATGCTTTCCTTTTACACACAATGCGAACATAGATTTATATGGAAAAATTTAATTCCCCGACGCAATACACACTTCTGAAAAACAAGTTGAGTATACACTATTCAGGTTAAAATGTTATTATAGTCTTTAATTTCCAAAGTTCCCTGTGCTTTTTTTAAAAAAAAAAATAAGGATCCATCATGAGAACTGTCATTTGTCTTTTCTAGACACAGCCACCTAGAAACTAGAGTGAGAATTCTTGTGAGTAAAAAGAAGGTTCAAAATTGGTCCCAGTGGCGCCAGGGACAGAGTTGTTGGGCCCTCCTGCTGCTGCATCTCCATGGACTCAGCACGCCATACACGGTCCGTGGTGAAAGCAGGGTGAGAATGGGCTGAACCGGGCAGTGCCAAGACCTGTTACTGTGCCTTGTTGCCTAATCACCCAGAAACATTTCCTTCCTTGCTTGCCTGATAAAAGTAAGGGAGGGTTTCCTGTTGCCTGTGTGGGTCCTTTTTAGCCTAAAGTCATCGGCTTTAGTTCCTACTTTGCTTGCTTTGAGTTCCTCTCAAAATGCTTTCTCACAGGACCTCTCCTTCCAGCCAAACACGTTTATTCTGTTCTTCACAGCACCTACTTCTTCCTCCCCGGTAGGTTTGTACCCCTGCCCCACCTGTGATATCCTTCCCCTTCCTCTCTAGTAAAGGCTTAAAATCCTCCCCTGCCTTCACAAGGAAGCCCAAACCCACAACCTCCATGAAGCTTTCACAGATGATCCTGATTTTTAAAAACTGCTTTTATTTCTCAACACCTAGAGCAATCATCATTAGCAAATTCAATAGACAACTAATTATGCTTTGCGGCATTTCTTCTATTATTACCTGGATTGGCAATTTAAATATGCAACGCCATTTAACTTTTCAAGTATTTATGTCTACTTCCTCTAAGTTATCAATAACCATGGATCACAAGTTATATCTCTGAAATCAACCATTGTAAGAAGCATATAACAGGCAAATTCTGTCTTACATAGCACTCACATATTTGTTGAATGATTAAAAGAGGTCTAAATCATCTATATTTTTAACAACTACAATAACAACAGCTAACACTATTGCCTCAATATCTTATTAAATCTAATATCTTACTTGACTTGCATATCTTCCCTATGAGATCAATGCCATTATTTTCTCCATTTCTCGGATGAAGAAAATGGGGCCAGAAAGGTGAACTTACCCAATGTCATTCATTTGTCAATTCAATACATTTATTGAGCACCTACTTATGTGACAGGTATCATATCAGCATTAATGGTACAAAACAGAAAGTCCTGATCTTCAGAGCGCTTATATTCTATTGGGAAAGAAAGACTATCAACAAATAAAACACATAAATGTAAAAGCAGATAGTGCTAAGCACTATGAAGAAAACTAAAGCAGATCAAGAGTGAGGAGAGTGGGGGTGGGGGACAATCCTTTAGATAAGGATGCTCAGAAGAGGCCTCTTTGGGGAGGTGACATTTAAGCAGAGACCTGAATGAAGTAAGGTAATAAGCCATGTAAGCACTGGGAGAAAGGGTTCCAGGTAGAAGAAACACTGCAAAGGCCCTGAGGTCAAAACAAGCTTGGCTGCTGAAGACCAGCAGAAAGACCAGTGTAGGCAGGGTGTTGTGGAAGAAAGAGGCAACAGTAGAGGACTAAGTCAGAGAGGAAACACGGAGGTCCGAGTGCTCGCATATGATTTTGTAGACCATTTGCAAGGTTCCTATTCTAAATATAATGGAAAGGCCCGGGAGGTTTTAATCAGGGGAGTGAAATGCTATGACATTTTCAAATATTACTCAGGTTGTATTTGCAGAGAATAGACAGAGAAAACAGGGACTAATTAGGAGAAATTGCAGTGTTCTAGTGAGGGATAATGGTGGCTTGGACTAGAGGGATGGTGAGAAATAGAAAGATCTAAGATATATTTTGAAGGTAGAGCCAACCATATTTTCTGATGTGGGTTGTGATGTGGGAGAATAAAAGAAAGAGAGGCATCAAAGATGACTCTAAAAGCAACAGGGAGAAAAGTCCAATTATTGAGCTGGGGAACACAGTGGGTAGTAGGGAGTGAGGAAGAACTGTAAATTTTAGTGTAACCCAAGGATCCCATTTCATATGGGTTAAGTTTAAGATACCTATAAGGTAGCCTGATGAAGATCAGTAGGAAGTTGGGTATATAAGTCTGAGGTTCAGGACCAAAGATACAAAATATGGAGGCAGATAGCTTTAAGCATGGTAGGTTGGCTTTAAATAACATATTTAAACCATAGACCGACTGAGAGTGGATAAAGAAGAGAACGGTGACAACTGAGGCTTAGAGCCCTCCGACATTTAAATGTCAGAAGAAGAGAAGGATCCAGGAAAGGAGGCCAGAGAGTAACACATGAACCATTATGTTCATGGATTAAAAGACTAAATTAAGATGTTTGTTCTCCTCAAGCTGATCTATAGAGTCAACATAATCCCAATCAAAATCTCACCAGACTATTTTCTAGTAATTGACAGGCTGATTATAAAATGTATATGGAAATGCAAAGGACCTAGAATCTCCATAGCAAGCATAAAAAATAAGAACAAAGTTTGAAGACTTACACTATCTGACTTCAAGACTTACTATAATGCTAAAGTAATCAAGACCATAGGATCAACAAATAGTTCAGTGAGACAGAATAGAGAGACTGAAACATACCCACACTTACTAGATCATTGAATTTTTCACAAAGGTGACAAAGCAATGCAATAGAGAAAGGGAATACCTTTCAACAAATTGTGCTAAAACAACTAGATATCTCTATGAAAATACATAAAAATCAACTTCTTCCTCAAATCATACACAAAAATTAATTTGAGATGATACAGATCTAAATATAAAAGCTGAAATTACAAAGCTTTTAGACTTAACACAGAAAGCAAGAAACGTAACAGGAAAAAAATAGACTTCAATCAAAATTTAAAACTTCTGATCATCAAAAGACACATTAGGAAAATGAATAGGTAAGCCACAGCGTGGGAGAAAATATATGCAAACATATATCTGACAAAGAACTGATACTATGAATGCCTACAACTCAGTAAAAAGTGAACAAGAGATTTGATTGCATACTGCACAAAGGAAGATAAATTAATGATCAATAAGCATATGAAATAGTGCTCAATGATTTCATATTCATCAGGGAAAATAAAATAAAAACCACAATGAGATATGACAACACACCCACCAAAACGGATAAATATTAGAAACACTGACAAAACCGAATGTTGGCCAGGATATGGAACAAGCAGAACTCATACATTGTTAGTTGAAGTGTAAAATAACACAACCATTTTGAATAAAGTTCTAGCAGTTTCTTACAAAACTAAACATACACCTACACTATGACCCAATAATTTCACTCCTAGTTATATAGCCAAGAGAAAAGAAAACATACATCCACAGAAAGACTTGTACAAAGATGTTCATGGCAGCTTTATTCATAACAGCCCCAAACAGGAAACAATCCAGGTATCCATCAATAGGAAAAAGGGTAAGTCAAACAATGGAATAATAGCAACAGAAAAGAATGAATTACTGATGCAATATGGATGAATCTCAAAAACATTATGCTGAGTGAAATACGTCTTACACAAAAGAGTATGTATGATTCCATTTTAATAATGTTTTACAACGGGCAAAATGAATATGTGGTTGCAAAAAATCAAAATAGTGTTTGCCTCTGACAGAAGGTAGAGAAGAGTTCTGGGGATCGATTGGGAAGGGGCATGAGAGCACTTTCTGTGGCGATGTCACCTTCTTGTAAGTTGTTAGATGCTTGGTTTGCAAGGTGTATGCATTTGTCAGAGATCTTTGGTGCAGTTAGGATTTGTGCATTTTAGGGTATATAAATTTTATATCAAAAGAAAAAAGAACTATGAACAAATATGGAATTCTAACGAATAATATGCACACTAAAGTATTTAGAAGTGAGTGTACTGATGCCTGGAACTTACTTTAAAATGTTTAAAATGCTGGCTGATGAAAGGATAGAGGCATAGATGGCAAGCTACGTTAAAGCAACTAAAGCAAAACATAAATTGCAGAGTCTAGGGGTGGTTATATGGGTGATCACTTTATAATTTTCAATCTTTATATATGTTTGCAAATGTTCAAAATAAAATATTGGCGGGGGGGGGAGTGGAAGGAGAGGAACTGCAGACACTGAGGACAGACAACTTGTTCAAAGAGTTTTGATTTAAAAAGGAACAGAGAGAGAGGGAGAAGCGGGAGGGGATTAAGGAGGATATTCTTCAAGAAGGAAAATTTACAGAATGTTCGACTAACGGAGAATGATCCAGTAAACAGAGGCACTTTTTAAGCTAGTGGGAGGATACTGTGGAAATTGTTCAATAGACGCCTGAGCGGAGGGATCCCGCATTTTGGGAATGAGTCGAGGAGCACGCGCAGTTGATCCTAGTAAACGGTGGGGGCTGGGGAGGCAGAACTGTGGGTGGATGCTGGAGGGTTTGGTAGTGAGGCAATAAGGTGGTTCTCTTCAGGCTGCTTCTAGGGGATCACGAGGAAATGTTGGAGGTTTGAGGAAAAAGGCAAAGATGTGGAATGGCCACCGGTAAGGGTGAGCTGACTAGAGCATGTGGCAGGATTGCCCCAGTGCTGAGGGCCAGCAAGATGGGGCTGGGGCGTAAAGGGACAGAGCAGGTCTGGGGGGTGGGATTATTGTAATGTCATCCGAGCTGTGTGTATGTGTGCATAAGTGTGTTTTGCAGCCATGCTCAGCTGTTTGGGGAAAAGTGCAGAGTTGGCAGAGAGCTGATTTTCAGCAGGGCTAGGTTTTCAGGAGAGTATGATAGCGGGAGGAGAATAATCACAAATGGAATATAAACTAAGTAGAGGGGAAAGACAACTAGGGGAGCTGAAGGAAAGTAAAAATGTAGTAGAGTCAAAGGATTGGAGGCTTAGGTGGGCTGAAAAACTGTTGATCTGGGCATATTAGAAGAAGTGAGCAGAAAAATTGGTAGATGGTGGAGCTGGGGTTTGAACTCAGATGGCTGACTCCAAAGTTCATCCTCTTAACTAACATTTTCAGCACTTCTGGCCTCTATAAATCTCTTTGTTTGGACAATCTGTGCTCTTATTTGCCCTAGTTCCTTAGAAATGGTTTTTTAAAAGGCGGTTTTTATTTCCTGGAATAGGAAATATAAGACATAAAGAGCTGGTGTGATTTTTTTTTTTTTTTTCAAACATCTCAACAGATTGGCTACAAAAGAAAAAATTTCCCTTGTCTCTCAGCACATCCTTCAGCCCCTAAGGAGAACATGCTGCTACTTGAAATAAATACCACATTTTGGAAGATCCAAAACAAAACAAAACAAAACAAAAAAAACCTGGATTAAAAGTGATTATTTAATGAGAATTTATTTTAAAACATTTAAGCATTAAGTCAATACTCAGGCATTCACAATTTCAGAAGGACTGCTAATTGGCTATTTAAGAAACCATATTAAAGCACCACTTTCAATGGTATTTCATGTCTCCTACCTCTCCTCTGCATACACACCATGTCCCAGACAAATGAACCACTGCTGTTCCTCCTACAAAACCCCTCCTGCCTTAACGCTGAGCTTTTGCTCTTGTTCTCTCCACCTGGACTGCCTCCTCCCCTGCCCATCCACATCCTATTATCCCCAGGCTCCAGCTCAAACACAGACTCCAAGCCAAACACTGACCACACTCCTCTGAAACCCCCAAAGCTTTTGATCTGTTCCCCTTAGGATGTGGATCACTGTGTATCTGGAATCATAGCTATTGGGTACCTGTAGAATCTCCCCCCTTAGGATCTTCTAATATTTGAATCTGGAACTCTGCATGATTACCCTTTGTTTTGGAAACAGAATGAATAACACCATGCCAGTTGGTAAACAGCTGTTGAAAGTGCAAATATATATTTTAGAGGAAGTCATAAGGAAATTTAAGTCCAGTGTTAAATATGCCTATTTTCAGATTGGCATTCTGTATTTAATACTAGGGTCACTCATAGAGAGATCCATATATTATCATTGTGGGATATGACCAAGTTATCCTGTTAAAATGTTTGCCTCAGTTTAAATGCCTTTTATGAGCTTGGATGAGAGCCTAAATCCAGCAATTTATGTACACACCCTAACTCTATAACAGCAATATCTAACAGAAATACGAGACACAAATTAAGCTACAGATGGAATTTTAAATTTGCTATTAGCCACATTAAAAAGTAAAAAGAAAGTTCATTCTAATAATACATTTTATTTAACCCAGTCTACCCAAAATATTATGTAATTTCAACATGTGATGAAAAGAATGAGATATTTACATTTTTCTCTACTATCTTCGTGATCCAGTGTGCATATTACACTTACAGCACATTTAAATTCGACTGACCACATTTCAAGTACTTGACAACCACGTGTGGCTAGTAGACATGGAACTGGACAGAGCAGGTCTATAATGGCAGAGACTGTTTCTTTTATCCCTACACTCTCCACAGTGATTTATCCATTAAATGAGATAAAATGCAACAAGTGTGTAAAAGCACCAAGCACTTGCCACATAGAAAGGGTTCAGCTATTGGCTTCTTTCCCTTTGCATATAAGAGATACTCCATAAATGTTTCTGGGATTGCATTTCCATGGTGGAAATGGTCCTCTATGATTAAGACCATCAAGCTCCCTTTATTCTGCTCTGTAATCTCCAAGCACTCTTGTGACCTTAATGTGGTTGCATGGCAGATTTTCCTGGTAGAAGAATATTTTACCCACAAACTATTCCAGATTATTTGAAAATAATAATTTCTCAGAATAAAATAAGATAGTATCCTGGTCTTCATCAGTGTGATTTGGGCAAATGCGTAGGGTTCATCCATCTCTGGCTGAATCAATGAATGTAAATTTCTGAAGCTACAAAGCTGAAGAAGAGATCCAGAAAGCTTGTCTTTCTGAGCTACGGAGCAGCCTCTCTGAGTCTACCTAGAAACGGCTGGTCAGAACCATCCTACATTACAGAATCCTGTTTGCCCAGTGTAGGGGGTAAATGAAGCAACGGAGTTACCTAAGCAATTATGCAGGCCTCTAATTCTCAAGGAATTAGAATACATTAGTATAAGATAAAGAACTAAGAACACTAAAAATATTTTAACATAATTGAGAATTTGAGGATTCAAAAGGCATTTCAGAATCTTTTATGCCTCAAAGCATCTTTATCATACATTTGCACTGATGGTATCATAGAAATTGTAATTTGAATTTCCATGTTGTTTGATTACTCACTCAAAACACCAAACTACAGGTAGTTATTGAGTGTCTATGATATATACAAAACAATATCTCAACATGACAAAATTCCAACTAAAATAGGTGACATGGAAATTTCCCTACAATTCTTGCCCCTCACTCAAATATTCTAGCCAAGCAAATACCTCTTAAAATGCATCCAATGCCTTTAAAAAAAAAAAACAAGCTAGATTAAAAGTGATTATTTTAATCACTTTTACTTGCAGTTATGCCTCACACTAACTAGCTCCCTTCATTAATAGGTCATCATGGCTTTAAACCTTCCAGTCTTCTGTCCACCCATTCCTTGTTAGATTCAATTAATCTATCCAGCTATTCATTGAATAATCATTTACTGAGTGCACATCTCCAGCAGAGTGCTAGCCACTAAGCACGCAACAAAAACTGAAAGGGCGTGCTCCCTGTCCTCGGGAAGCTTACAGTTGAAATCTCCTGGCAATCACTGGCCACTCTGCTCTTTTCCATCTCTGGCCTCCCTCTGGGGGCCTTGAGACTCCGTGCCTGTGCAGAATTACCCCCTAATAAACAGGCAGCTGGCAGAAAAGTTCAGCTCAGAAGTCAGGGCTGGGTTTTACTGTCTCTGTAAAGTAAATTGGGCTGTCTGATGAATTTCCTTCCTTGGGATACAGCCATCTGTGTTCAACACAGGCCTAATTGCTGGAGTGGTTATGTTTGGATGGACTATCTGCACTGGACATTTTTTCCCTTCTTTCTTGAGATGAGATTACTTTTCCTTGGCAATTCCTTCCGTCTTTTCATTAAATAAATACCTGGGTGCCCCCAAGTGGCCAATGCTTCTCTCACATTCCAAGAGCTGGCTCTATGAAATAAATGCTGCACCCATGAGAAACCTCACAGTCATAATATTAACTCAAGAGAAAACATTATGGATTTATGCACCACGAAAGAAGTCTAAAATATATCTGCATATGTTATAGCTCATTTGGATGTTCAACATGTCCAGAAAATACAATTAAAGCCGTTTTCTTTTCCTGTTTAATGTTCACGGTGTGGTGTAAATGGAGGTGGGGATGGGGGTGGCAGTGGGGAAGGGAATAAGCACAGCAGGTGAGGCAAGTTAAAGGAAGCAGCATATGCTTGTGACTGGATCCCCATTTGAGAAAAGGGAATATTTATCCCCCGATAATGTAATGAAATTCAGATAATACTAGAATTAACTGGTTTTTTAAAAAGATTTTTAAAGAACAACATTATAATTGTTGGCTTCAAGAACAAAGTGAGCCTTTGTGATTGTAAGCGCACCTGAATTTTCTCCTTGCCAGGGCTGAAAGGAGGATATGAGGACCTGTAAACTGATGAGATGGATGATAGAGAGAAACAGGATTATCACTTTACCAACTGCTGAGAAACTCAGCCAGGTTCAGAAGCCAACAACACTAGAGAGGTGGCAGATGAATTTTTCTTTAATGCATAGGACCCTTGGATCCTGAATTCACTCAGTTAATACTTCAATAAACCAAACAGCTTGCCTCTGGTTTTCTAACAGCCTCTCTCTGTGCATAAAATAAAAACCAAAAGAAACAGACAAAAAGAATACAGCAACAAATAAAACAAAACAACAAGCTTTTATTACAAATTCGTTGGATTTTTCTAGAAACTTTTCATGTCTCCTTAACACTGACCCAGGAAAGTACTGTCAGGATGACAACAAAACCCAGTTCATTTCTGGACAAAAGAGCATTTATACATTTGCCTATATGTAGTTCTCCATTTATTTATTTTTTTTTAAATCACCTCCAAAGAGAGCTTCAGCAGATAGAGGAACAAGCACTTACTACAGTTTTGTTTATGTACTTCTATTGCCAATTTGTTTGAGCTTAAATTCTCTGGGTCTTTGCAGGAGTTGGTTTGCGTCCATTAATTTTATGCCTTTATTGCAATATTTACTGAATACCTACTGTGTACTATGCTCTCTCTAGGAACTGAGTATCAAGGATGAATAAAAACAGGTACTGTCCTCAGAAAGCTGGCAAACCAATGGAGGAGGCAGCCTACATGGCCCAAGCAACAGAAGTATGCCGTGCCCAAGTAGAGCCATGAGTGAAAGTGCTGTGCAGACTGCAGAGGGCAGAACTGATTTGGCATGCACAGAAAATGGGAGGTCAGGGAAGGCCAAGATGTAGGATGTTCCTGTCAAACAAACAAGGGAGGGAGAGCATCCTATTCAAAGAGTCCCAAAGCAGGAGAGCACATGGCATGTTGTGGCACTGAACAGCTCTGCAGAGAGACAGAGAGAGAGAGAGAGAGAGAGAGAGAGAGAGAGAGATGCTATAAATGAGGCTGAAAAACTGGGTGGCAGCCAGATTGAGAAGGTTCTTGAATGCCATATGAAGGAGTTTTGAATCCGGTCTTTGGTGATGGGGAGCCATAGAAGGATTACAGCTGTAGAACAACATGATCTAATCTGTGTTTAAGAAAAGCTCACTCTGTAAAGCCCGAGGCAGAGAATCAGCAGTGTCCCTGGTGTGAGATAAAAAACCCCACTCAGGCGGGGACTCCAGTGGGAATGCAAAGAAGGCACTGCTAGGGGGCAGGGAGGCAGGAGGGTCAAAGATGACCGCAATTCTCACTCACGCCAGGAGGTGGGGGGCAATGCCATTCCCAGAGATGCAGAGAGCCAAGGAGAAAAGGGAAAGTCATGGCACCATAAAGAACTTCAAGAGGGTGAGAGGTCATCAGTATCAAACAGGCAGGAGCAGCAGAGGAGCTGAATACTGGGGACGAGACCACTAGGTTAGACCATTCAGAGGTCATGGCTGATCTTCCTGGGGCACTTTCAGCAGAGTAGGACAAGGCAGGAGGACAGCACTGAGATGCCTTAGGGGGCCACAGGCCCTAGAGCCACTTTCAAGCAGCCGGCAGTAAAGGGAAGGAAAGAGGGAGGTAAGCAGGGTCCAGAGAGGGTCTGGATTTAGGGAAGAGGCTTGGGCAGTCTGTAAGCCAAAGGGAATGATTAAATAGTGAGTGGGAGGGTCTCACAGGAAATTGCATAAAAGAAAGATAAACACATAGAGAAGAACTTCCAAGCAGCCTGAGCCAGATAAGGAACAAACACTAGGAGATAGAAATGTTTGGGAGCAAAGGGGAAAGATTCTGAGGAATTCAGTCCTACAGCCTGTTTGAAAGTAGCAAGGTCCATTTTCAAGAGGGTGGATGTTTGTTTGCTGTCTACATTGTTCAAGGCTCTGCAGATACAAAAGCAGACAAACCCACTTCTCCCAAGAAGCTCACATTCTAACTGAGGTTGGGAAGCATACCTTTTAAATTGGGTCAATTAGCAGAGTCCGAGCTGTTTTCTTCAGTTTTTTATGGAGGCCTAGAAACAGAAATGGTAAGACAGATTCACGTTTCAGTCTGTTTTGCAATGAGAAATCAGCCTTACTCAATATCGTCCACATAAATATATACTGAAAGATCTGGAGTATTTATTAGGAAATAATTAGTTTGCATAATGGAACCATATAAACAGAATTCTACAATCTGTGTCCCTTTTTTTTTTTTTAGATCCTTCATTCATGCATGCAACAAATCTTTATTAGCACTTACTGTGAGCCAGATACTTTACTAGGCAGATGCTGAGGATAGCGCAGCAAACAAAACAAAATACCTGCTCTCAAAGGGCTTTCATTCTAACATAGTAGAGGGAGGGGCTGTAAAAAACAAATAAAACAAATAAATATATAACACATCAGAGCACAGAAGAAACAGAAAGCAGCACAAAGCGATGATGCAGCGGGACAAGGTTCTATTTTAGAAGGCCTCTCAAGGAAGTGAGGACGCATACCACACTGCAGTGAGAACCCTACAATTCACATTGCACTACACTGTAGTGACATTCCCGGCACTTCTCAGAATCTGCATTGACTTCTTAGTAGACCTTAGCAGTTTCTCCTGTATCTGCTGTGAAATAAGCCTCCAAGAAGCTCTGGGGTGCTCATATAATATTCAGATATGTTCTCAGACCCTTCTTTAGAGATGCGGTCCCCTCTCCTCCTGCCAATCCAGACATGGGATCCCTGCACATCGTATATGCTAGCTCTTGGTGGCCCTATGCCTCCCCAGCTTTACAGTCAAGAAGGCTTCATGAAGGCCAACAGAATGGCTTTGTTAATCTCTCCACCAGACCACAAGATTTCTGAGAAAGCCTCATCTGACTTGGGACACCGTACACAATTCCTAACTGATACAAGGGCTGTATTCTCCATTCCCTTAGATTTCTACATCTGGGTTGTCATATAATAAGATATAGCTGTATTTAATTTTGCTGCCATGCACAGGGGTACACATTAAGTGTTTAAGAGGATTACAGCAGACAAACAACCACAAAAGAAGCCCATCTTTATTTCTCCATGCTTCTATACTTGGGCAAAAGAATATGAGGAAAGTTTTAACAGTCTGCGATAAATGCCTTCACAAAGCCACTGACTTTAATTCCCACGGAATAGTATTTCATGTGGCAAGACTGTGGTCACATCCAAATCCACTTATTCAACAGATTCGTGCTGTAGAAAATTCACTCTAGTATATCTTTAATAGGGTCTGTCTTTATATGTTGGAGTCATCTAATTTCCCCCAAACCAAGAGCCCTTGAACATATATCTGGGGTATATTTTTGCTGATGCAAACCACATTGTTATTTCAAAGCCTGTAATTCAATTCGGTAGCACTGGGCTTGCTGGATGTTTGTGAACATAACCACCAAGAGTGACACACACTTTTGGCAGTAACCTTGTCAGCTTGAGCTCTATTGTGTCGCTGAATCACAGTGAAAAACTGCCTGACGCACCAGACAGCTGACAACTGTGGGAGAAAAAAATGTCAGGCCCGTGACCGAGGGGAAAATGAAGTGATTAATATGGAAAACACAGCAAGAAGCATCAAACAGGAAAAACCTGACATTTCCCCCACCTTCAGCTTCAAGGAAATTTGTTTCTCCTCACCGACTCTAAAAGGCTAGATCAAAGTATTCACACGGTACAAAAGTATCAGATGTCTTCCTGACCCTGGGTCATTATGATACTGCAGAGACTTTGACTCCTTTTTCTTAGAGGGAGAAAGAGAGACAAGGTTAACATAATCATAACTCTGAATAGATAAACTTGGGAAACTACAAGCGTAAACACAATGGGCCAAATAGTTCCCAAGTGTACGCCACACTCTTTTGTACCTCCGCTCCTTTTTTCATGCCATTTCCTTCCCTCACAATTTTCTGAACATTCCTCTCTGTCCGGTTCTTGGGCTCCTTCACCCAGCACCATCCTTTAAACATTGGTGTTCCTTGGGATTCTGAACTTCACCTAGTCTACCAGTCGACCACGTCTCTTCTCATTCTACATCTGCTTGGGGAGGGGTCTCTCATGATTTTCTCCACAACTTTACTACTCCCAAAACCACTGTTCCTGATCCTCTCGCTCATGAATGTCCAATGCCTGCTGAAAGATCCACACGGAAGGCCCACAGGCACCTATTTTATCAAGCTCAAGACAGAACACGATTAAATTTCTCCATCTCCGCCTCAATTCCATCCTCTTTCCCTGTCCCACAGGGACATGTTGCATAGCTCTGTGACTAGCCCTGTCATGCACCAGGTACCACCAGCACCCTACCATTCAATCACCAAGAGCTGCTGATTTCATCTACTGAAAGTAGATAGGGCTGGATAACCCCATTCAGACACTCTGGGGGTGCTGATGGATCAGGGGGCCAGCTGATCAGCAAGGGAAGAAGGGAGCCTTCACACAGAGGGACCTCTGTGAGCTTCCACGGGACAAAGCAGGAGAGGAGAGAGGGGCTGTTCCCCTGCCCAGCTCCAGACTGGCTGACACTGCCGCAGTGTGCAGCTGTAGAAAGAAGTGGAGAAGGCTGTCTTCCCCCTTAGCTCTGTGAGTCATGGAAAACTTCGGGATCCCAGGGGAGATGGAGACATTTCTGCAGGATACACACCAGGTTCCAGCATCTTTCTGGTGCCCCCTCCCCTAGATTTGCAACTTTGGGAACACAAGGCCTGGCCCTTGGCTTCCTTGGCACAGATCCCATTCTCCAGGAGGGCCCCAGCAGATCAGCAAGAAAGCCAAAGCAGAAGACCGCAAAGGGTCTCCAGAGACCCCAAACTACCTTCAGGTGACTATTATTAAAGGTCATACGTATACACATGGGAACATAAACCAGTGAAATGTGCATACTAACCTGACTTCATTTGAACCCTCGTGCTGGCAGGGTTTGAGGACAATTCTTAAAACTATCTTCTACTTTTCATCCCTAATACAGCTCTAGTTCAGGCACTTTCCCTGCCTCCAGACCATTCCCCTTCAAAACATTTCTACAGATTAGTACCAAAGAGATCTTCTAAAAATACATAACTTCCTTTGTGGGCTGGGCTGGCTCACCCATTCCTGAGAACCTTTTCAAGGCTTTTGTGAGTCAATTGTTAAATATTACACTTATTCAAACTTAAGTTATATAAACTTACAATGAAATAAATTATATTAAAAACAAAGGTAAATATTCAAAACTTCACTTCCTTATTATTCAAATACATCTTACTAATGTATATGCTTTTGAGGTTAATTACGTCTATTGGATCTGTATGGTAGAGAAGCTATATACTGTTGTGCTACTATGCATCTCTTCCTGGCTTGAAATCAGTCATAATGGGAGTATTTTCACACAGAAATTGCCAAACGCTACAAATCACAGCTTGATTTTTGTTTTGTTGATTGTTTAAACTTAAGAAAGTGATAGAGAAAATGTTATTAAATGGGTCATGACTGCAGCTGTTACATTGCGAATAAAACCAAAAAAATTGAGGAAATATTTTTCCAACACTGGAAAACTACTATGATGAATAAAGAAGATGCTTAATAAACAAGCGGAGTTCCAAGATACGCCTCCATTGTTTCACTTCCATCTTACTCCACACTGTAAAGGAAAACACCAACCAGCATTCATGTCACAAGTGTCCTCTTTAATTAACTGTAACCTTAGATAGGCCATGAATACAAACGCTCGGCAGTCCTAATTGGCTATATGGAATTTAAAATAAAGAGTATTTCATGTTTTATTACTTGTAAATTGTATGCTACACATCTTTTATATCAATAAAATTTATGATAGACATATATATACACACATATGGCATGTGTGTAGATAGATAGATGGATAGATGGATGGATGGATGGATGGATGGATGGATGCATACACACAATATTGTTTTCCGGAGAGCTGGTTGTTAAACATTTACCATTTACTATACACACCACTGTATAATTCTGATTATGTGATTCCTTTGCTTAAAGTCCCTCAATAACTCCCTGTATTGGCCACCTCTTATGCACTGCTTCAGACCTTCTCCGTCTTACCTCTTCATCCCACCACTGCCACAGCAGACAGTTCCTTGCAGACAGTGACCAACCTCACACAGGTGCAACCTGACTGAGCCTCTCTAGCCTAGGCTCCTCCTAGGTCAATTCACGTGGCACCACGAGAACCCGCTTAGCAACAAGAACAACCCAAGGGGTAAGTAATGCCTGAGGGGCCACCGCTGATCAACGGGAGATGAGAAACATGTATAAATGCTTCTCCCTTTGTTCTCCTGAGTGGATCCCTAACTCTGGGTAGAGGTGAGGACGAGCATGAAGCATACTGGAGAGTGAGAAACACTGCACGGGAAGGCAGTGACCAGGACTCAGGGTGATTCATCTGCAGCTCAGGAGATACAGCCTGATGCACACAAGAATGCTGGTGAAATTTCCTGAAACAAATTACCCAGGGTCACAATAAATTTGTGGCAAAACCAAAATCAGAACTCAGATGGTCCTGCTAGACCAGGGTTCTTTCCAGCATGGCCATAGTTCCTAATAGTGAATGTGGACCAATTAAATACGTACATAAATACTGATTGTGGAGTAGAAAATGTACTTAAATTATCGACTATTAACAGATTGAAAATGACCTGATTTGCTACTTGCACAATCTGTGACTTCAAAAGGATGAATTAGTTCTCTGAGTTGCCAAGAAGGCTTACTTAGAGATGCCCTTTTTGTCTAAAAAGCAGAGATCCCCTTCAGGGACTGAACTATAATAAGTCTCTAAGTTTATGTTCTTCAAGCTTCTCATATGAGTCACTATAAAAAGTCAACTATGCTCACAGAATGATTTCAGAGGCAAACTCAGAAGTTCGCCTTTTTTTAAAAACATTATGATATTGTGGATATCTTTCTTTTAAATGTATACTTTTTAAGTGAACAGCTTTTGCCCAAAATATATGCAAATATATTAATAGTGTGAAAAACACTATTAGTGTGACATGAATAAGGTTTTTAAATTTCTCACTTATTTATCCTTAGGCTTTCTATTTAAATCTGTCTGAAGTCAGCTCAATTCTTTGAGGGTCTATTCTTTCTTATTGCCTCAATCTTCAAAAAATTTTAGAGGCTTATTACTCCTTAAATATCATTCTTCCTTATAAGTGCCACAATGGTTATCATGTGAGAATAATTTTCAGACATACTTTCCACTTTTTCATGACTCATTTGTAAAATGATATATAAAAGTAAAATCACTGATCTTTGAAATGTGAAACCTCTTTAGAAACCTTAAAGGGAAGGAAAAAGTTCTTAGGCTAATGAATTCAGGTAACACTAACTCATACTTAAGTAAGATTGTCCCATTGTTTTACAATCAGCAATAGCAGGAAAGTGCCATTGGACAAAATCATCAAAACAGACTGATTAAATGCTGTGGGATACAATATAAAGCTAAAGGGTGTATTCAGTGAACTACAATCACTTACAAATTCTCTACTAAATTCTAAATCCTTTTTTTTTTTTTTTTAGGAGGTACCGGAGATTGAACCCAGGATTGCGTACATGAGAAGCAGGTGCTCAACCACTGAGCTGCAGATGCTCAACCACTGAGCTACATCAGCTCCCCAATGTGAGTTGGTTTTTTGTTTTTAGGAGGTACCAGGGGATAGGACCCGGGACCTTGTACATGGGAAGCAGACACTCAACCACATGAATTACATCCACTCCCCTAAACTATTCTTGCAACATTAAGCAATGGATCTACTACATCTTAAAGAAAACCAAGCCTCTGCCTTGAGAAATAATATCCTCTGGGGGTTTCCTCTAAGGAGAAGAAGCTCCAGGGTGGCTGAGGAGCCCAGTGGCCCATTCAGGGCCTAAAGATCCCCAGCTGGGTATTCACCATATTGTCTGCCCCAGAGCTGGGATACCTTCTATTTTAGTTTGCTAAAAGCTGCTGGGAGCAATATACCAGAAATGGGTTGGCTTTTACGATGGGATTTAGATTAAAATCTTAAGGTTCTGAGGCCCTGAAAGTCTCCAAATCAAGGTTTCATCAGGAGATCCTTTCTCCCCGAGCTGCAGCTGCGGGCAATTAGGCACATGGCCGTGTGATCTAAAGATGCTTTCTCCCTGAGATCACCTGGGGGACAGTCAGGCATATGGCAGTGTCTACTTGTCTCTCCCCTCTCCTCCAAACCTCGATGCTTTCAGCTTTGGGCAGCCCCATCTATGGCTTTTCTCTCTCCCAGGTTCTTTTTTTTTTTTTTTTTTAAGATTTATTTATTTTTATTTTATTTATCCCCGCCCTTGCTGCCCGTGCTGCTGTGTCCATTCGCCGCGTGTCTTCTCTGTGTCCGCTCATCTCCCCCTTGCTGTGAGGTCCTGCCGCATCAGCCCACAGCGCCGCGCGAGCCGGCCGCCCTCACAAGGAGGCGCAGGGAAGCGAACCCGGGTTCTCTCATACGGCAAACGAGTGCTCCATCCACGGTGCCACACCCGCTTCCCGCATCAGCCCACCGCACCGCCTAGGCCGGCGTGCCCCCACAAGGAGGCCTCGGGACACGAACCCGGGCCTCCCATACGGCAAACGGGGGCTCCATCCACTGAGCCACACCCGCTTCCCTCCCAGGTTCTTTTGATTTCAACTTCTGAAGGCTTCTCTCTGCCTCTGCAGCTTTTTCTATGTATGCAGGTTTTTTAGTCCTGTATTTATAAAGGACTCCAGTAAGAGGATTAAGACCTACCCTGGGTCACACAACCTAATCAATGCCCTTAAGTGATTTAATCAAAGGGTCCCACCTACAATAGGTTTATATGCACAGGAATGGAATTAACTTTAAGAACAGGATTTTCTGGGGTCCACAAATGCTTCAAACTGCCACACCTCCCTTGCTCCCATAGGCTCTGGCAGCTGTGGTACCGATCACTAGGCCAGCCCCAGCCCAGGCCTTATCTGAAGCAATGCCTCTCCTGCCCTGCCCTAGACCCAGCTTGGTTTGTGCACCATGAAAAAGAAGAAAATTAAACTGTTCATCTTTCCTGATCACTCCTGCATACTGGATATATGGTCATTTTACATTATAGACAAATTTCACAGTCTCCTGAGTCCTTGGCCCTAGGAAATCAGGG
>JAQZBX010017012.1:0-35961 GCA_029593785.1 Cabassous unicinctus
TTTTTTTTTTTAATTTATTGAAGTATATCACTCATACATGAACATACATAAACTATAAGTGTATAGTAATAGTTATGAACTTACAAAACAAACATACATAACATCATACAGGGCTCTTATACCTCACCCTACTACCAATACCTTGCATTGTTGTGAAACATTTTTAACTAATGATTAAAGAGCATCCTCAAAATATTACTACTAACCAAAGTATTGTCCCCCAACCCACCCTATTATTATTATTTTTATATCATTTATACGTGAACATACATAAACAATAAGTGTATAATAAAAGTTGTGAACTTACAAAGCAAACATTCATAACATCATACAGGGTCCCAAAAACAAACCTCCACCAACACCTTGCATTGTCATGAGACATTTGTTACAAGTTATGAAAGAATATTGTCAAACTCTTACTGCTAATTATAGTCCTTATCTTACATTTGGTGTATTTCCCCCCCAACACACCCTATTATTACTTTTTAAGTATATTTTTATGACAGAAGTTGTAAACTTACAAAACAATCATGCACATGTGCAGAATTCCCAAACAACACCCCTCTATCAACACACCACACTGTGGTGGAATATTTGTTACAGATTATGAGATAATGCCATCTGATTATTACCAGGTCCACAGCATACATTTGGCACACATTTTCCATACTCCCCAATTATCAACACAGTACATCTTTGGCATAGATGCAAGAATATTACATTATTACTGCTAACCACACTCCATAGGTCTTTCCAGTTGTATTTTTCCCATGCTTCTCCACATTCCCACCACCCTGCAATAGTGATGTACATCTGCTCTAGCTCACAAAGGACACTCTTGCAACTATACCATCAACCGCTATTCTCATCCACCTCTGGGTTTACTGTGCTATTCAGTCCCTAGATTATTCTCTAGCTTTCTGTCAATTGGCATTTACATACCTAGACTACCATTTTCAGCCACATCCCCATTTATAAACCAGCTGTTACTCACTATAATGTGTTACCATCAACTCTGTACATTTCCACACTTTTAACAGTAAAGCTAATTAAAACTTCTACATACATTAAATATCAGTAGTCCTTCTCAGTCCTCCTCTTATCTCTTTTAAGTATCTACCCCTACCACCAGGTCTTGAAGATATTTTCTTATATTTTCTTCTAGAAGCTTTATGGTTCTTGCTTTTATATTTAGGTTTTTGATTCATTTTGAGTTAATTTTTGTATAGGGTATGAGATAGGTGCCCTCTTTCCTTCCTTTGCTATGGATATTCAGTTTTCTCAGTACCACTCGTTGAATGGATTGTTCTGCCTGAGATGGGTGGGTTTAATAGACTAGTCAAAAATCATTTGACCGTAGATGTGAGGGTCTGTTTTTTAACCGTCAATTTGGTTCCATTGGTCTATGTGTCTGTCTTTATGCCAGTACCATGCTTTTTTTTTTTTTTTTTTAAAAACCACTGTAGCTAGGTAATATGAGTTAAAGTCCGGAAATGAAAGTCCTCCAACTTTGCTTTTCCTTTTTAAGATGTTTCTGGCTACTCAGGACCCCCTACCCTTCCAAACAAATTTGATAATCCTGTTTTCCATTTATTAAAAAATGCTGGTGAAATTCTCCTCAGGATTGCATTGAATCCACATATCAACTTGAGTAGAATTGGCATATTAATGATACTAATCTTTCAATCCATGAGGATGGAATGTTCTTCCAATTATTTAGATCTTTTTTTTTTTAATTTCTTTTAAAAATGAGTTGTAGTTTTCTGAATACAAGTGCTTTACATCATTGGTTAAGTTTATTCCTGAATATTTGGGTTTTATCTGTCATATTTTATTTTCACCACTCTTTTGACACTTTTAATTACTTTTATTAATATAATCTTCATTTCTAGACTCTCTTCCAGGCCTATTCTCCTGTCTTTTCTTTTCAGGCTGTAGCACACTCTTTAGTATTTCCTGCAAAGCAGATCTCTTGGTTACAAACTCTCTCAGTTTCTGTTTATCTGTGAATATTCTAAACTCGCCCTCATTTTTGAAATACAATCTTGCCAGATATAAGATTCTTGGCTGGAAGTTTTTCTCTTGCAGTATATTAAATATATCATACCACTGTCTTCTTGCCTCTGTGGTTTCTGGTGAGAAATCAGCACTTAATCTTATTGGGTATTTCTTATACCTTATGCATTGCTTTTCTCTTGCTACTCTCAGAATTTTCTGTCTTTGGCATTTGACATTCTGATTAGTATGTGTCTTGGAGTTGGTCTATTTGGATTATTTTGGATGGGAGTACGTCATGCTTCTTGGACATGGATATCTATGCCCTTCAATAGGGCTGGGAAATTTTCTACCATTATTTCTTCAAATATTCCTTCTGCCCCTTTTACCTTCTCGTCTCCTTCTGGGACACCCATAACACATATGTTTGCACATCACTTGCTGTCCTTTAGTTCCCTGAGAACTTGTTCAAGTTTTTCCAATCTTTTCTTCATCTGTTCTTTTGTATGTTCACTTTCAGAGGCCATTTCTTGAAGCTCACCAATCCTTTCTTCTGCCTCCTCAAATCTGCTATTATATGATTCCAGTGTATTTTTAATTTCATTTATTGCACCTTTCATTCCCATAAGATCTGCTATTTTTCTATGTATGCTTTCAAATTCTTCTTTGTGCTCATCCAATGTCTTCTTACTATCCTTAATTTCTTTAGCCATCTCATTGAATTTATTAAGGAGATTTATTTGAACATCTATGACTAGTTGTCTCAACTCCTTTATGTCATCTGGAGGCTTATGTTGTTCCTTTAACTGGGCCATATCTTCCTGTTCCTTGGTGTGGATTGTAATTTTTTGTTGGTGTCTTGGCATCTGGTTTACTAGAGTATTTATTCTGGCTGCAGTTTTTCTCTTTAGTTTAGGACTTCCTGCCCTTTATTCCTTGCTGGTTGTGTAGTAGGAGCAAAGGATGTAGTTGGTGCTATAAGCCGTGGATGCTCAAACTACCTTCATTGTCCCAAGGACCAATGAAGCATCTCCCAACTTTCTCCTTTGCCAGGGGTAGGGACAGAGCCACAGCTGTGTGGAATAATCCAACTCATGCAGGCCTAGACTGTAGTGGCCCAGAGAGACTGATGAAGCTTCACACCCCTTTCTCCCCTGCCTGGGGCAGGGATGAAGCTGCAGGTGTGGGCAGCACACCTATGCAGTGCAGGTCCAGGATGACCACAGTTGCTCTGGTAGACTTCCGATTATTCAGTCTGTGCCAGGTAAATGTACCTGCAATTACCTGGATAGGCTGGTGCAGGGCCTGTCAGCTTCCTCCCTTCTAGAGGGGGAGCTGAAGCCTAGGCTAGGGCTGCAGACCAATCTGGGTGAAAGAAACCGGTCTCTATGGTCACTGTGATTTTCAGTCAGCCTGGCTTCCCCTCATGCTGGGGATGGAGTCAAAATGGCAGCTACCGGCCTCCTTCTGACTTGGACAGGCTCAAACTTTAGCTGCTCTTAGGATTATATGTTAGCCAGTCAAATGTATTCATCAGTAGCTGAAATCGGTGGCCAACTGTCTCATCCTTCCCTGTTTTTGGGAAATGGAGTTTCCAATTCCTGCCACAGAATAGCCTCCAGGGTGGCTTGCGCTGCCAAAGTAGGATGATCACTGGCCTCCGTGGCATGGCCTGTAATTTCCCGGAGAGGCTGGCGCAGCTCCCCCCAGCTTCCTCCCTGTCTGAGGTGAGCCTGAGGCTTACGCTAGAGTGGCAATCTGATCCAGATGGAAAGAAGCCCGTCTCTACCAGCACGTAAGAGGCTTACGCTAGAGTGGCAATCTGATCCAGATGGAAAGAAGCCCGTCTCTACCAGCACTGATTTTCAGTCATCTCGGCTTCCCCTCATGTCAGGTGCGGAGTTAAGATGGCAGCCACCGGCCTCTTTCTGACTTGGACAGATTCAAACTTTAGCTGTTCTTACGATTATACTTTAGCCCTCTGGATTTACTAATCAGTAGCTTAAGTTGGTGCCCAGCCGTTTCTTCCTTCCCTGTTTTGGAAAGTGGAACTTTCAATTCCAGCCACGGAACAGCTCCCGAGGTGGCTTTGCCTCCAGTGGAGGATGGGCACCGGCCTTCGTGGCATGGAGGGCTCTACTTATGAATCTTCTCTGCAGATGGGCAGTCTCCTCCTTCTAGTCTTTCAAGGATGTTGTAGGATGCAGTTCTGGTGTTCTGGAGCCCCCAAACAAGTGCTGTAGATAGCTCTGGGTGATAAGCAACTGCCCCGTAGCAGGAACTGATTCTAGGAGCTCTTTACTCTGCCGCCATCTTGCTAGTTGTGGAGAAAATATCTTTTACAGAAGGTACTGAACAGACTTACCCTGGAATCTCAGAAGTGGGCCACACACCAACCCTTAGACTTAAAAAATGGTATTTTTGTAGCAAGAAAGAGGGAGGGATCAACTTCTGGGTGGACAGCAAATTGTAATCACCATACAGCTATCACATGGTTAGCCTAATTCTGCCTTCCATCTTTGGCTTTGGCTTATTGAAGGAGCAGATGGCAATTGCCCCAGTTTCCATTTCATTACTCTGTCCATAATCTTGGGATGTTTTCAACACATGAACATTGCAATTAAAGCAGCCAGTGAGGTCCATTGCTTCCTTCACTAAGATAATATATATCTGATTTTTATACATGGCCTTTGTGGCCACTTTATACTATCATTTCTTTTTCAACTCTATTTAATTTTTAAATCTAGCCATTGAGAGTTTAAGTGATTTCTCATAACCTTCTTCCTGGAACTTTAACTTACTTGACAAGAATAGTATTTCTATAATTAATATTGCTTTGAAGCCAATATCTGCTTTCATTGGTAGAATATTTTCCCAATTTAAACTTATTAAAAATTGATTGAACTATCTTGATCTATTATTTTTCTCTCAGGAACAACCACTCCAACCCTAATATGTTATCCCCAAACACTGTGCTACTGGATTTTTGAGCTTTAGAATATAAAGAAAAGGATCTTTGGGTCCAAAACAAACAACAACAACAAAACCCAATGGGGCTTTTTGTATACAAATATTTTATTACCCCTTAGCCTTATCTAAATCAATTGTCTATTTAGCCCTCCATGTTTCTGAATGAATTACAATGCATTTGCCTCACATTTGCTGGAGACTAAATATTGAACATTTACTGCTCATGAGGCTCAAGGCTAAATACCTACATGTATTATTTAATTTGATTCATACAATTACCCAATGAGGCAATTTTTTTCACAGTTTACAGAGGAAACTGAGGCTCAGAGAAATTAAATATCTTCTTGGGGTTCATGTAACTTGTAACTGGCAGAGTAGGCACTCAGTAGGGTGCCAGTTTATCTGACTCCAATAGAGCTTCTCATTCTCTGAGAAGCAAATTTTAGCTCAAGTTACTATTAGGAGCCACTGTTATTGTGGCTTTGACAGTTTTTCAAGACCCTTCCAGATGATTTTGCTGCCTGGAATATAAATAGGACATCTTGCTCAATCAGCAGAATAAGGCACGGAGGGTAGCTGCTGCTTCACTCTAAGGCCACACTGGTCCCTCTCCCCTTTACAGCTGATTAAAAGTTAAACTGGTGCAAGGGGAACTGCCAAATTGATGTTATCTTCATTTCTTCCATCAGAGTAAGTTTCCATCTGGAACCCACTTCTAGATTCAAGCAGATACAGCCACTGAAGAAAAATACAGTTAATGGTCCTTGAGCTGTCCTAGTTCTCCATAATTCAGAGTGTGAACTTCTGGCCTTCTTCTGGAATACTAATCACAAACACTTTTTATAGTAATTAGTATGTTACAGGCACTGATCTAAGTATTATATTAGTTTCCTGTGACTTCTGTAACAAACTGCCACAAACTTTGTGGCTTAAAACAACAGAATTTTATTCTTTCACAGTCTTGGAGACCAGAAGACTGAAATCAAGGTGTCAGCAGGGCTGTACTCCCTTTGGATTCATTCCTACCCTCTTCCAGCTTCTGTTGGCTGCCAGTATTCTTTGACTTGTGGTTACATCACTCCAATCTCTGCCTCCATCGTCACATCACCTTCTCTTCTATGTGTCTATGGCCAAATATCCCTCTGTCTCCCTCTTATAAGGATATATGTGATAATAACACATGATGCAGATAGTCTCCCCATCTCAAGATCCTTAACTTAATCACATCTTCAAAGACATCTACACCTTTCCCATAGAAGGTAACATTTACAAGTCCAGGGACCTGATAACTTTGGGGGCCATTATTAAGCCTACTATACTGTTTTATACATATTATCTCAATCATCACATAACCATTGAGATAAATATTGTGATTATCCTTATTTACTGATGAGGAAATTGAAACAAAGAGAGGTTATACAACTTGTCCAAGATCATATAGCCATTAAATGGTCTGGATTTGAATGCAGGAATTTTTTGATCCTGACAACTAGCTGCAATTGTAAGTAAATGAAAAAATAATTCCTATAGAAAAATTCCCCAGAAAGAGTGCCAAGTTAAAAGCCAAACAGAAAGAGCTATTTCCTCTAAAGGTGGTACTCTTGTGTTTTGGAATTTCCCAACTTTTTCTTCTTTGGCAGGACTCCATGTTCCATCATGTACTTTATCATTTTACACATACACAGTCACTTTAAGTGCAGGGCTTTTAGAGTAATGTGAGAGAAGTGTGCTGTATAAACTGCATGCAGTTGAGGTATTTGCAGAACTAATGGACTTATTAGCCAATCCATCAAAAGAACACCATGTTTGCATTGGCAATAAGCAGTAAATAAGCCTTTCTTGATACTCCTTATCATCCTTGACTTTTAAACACAGATCCTCTAAGAACAGCTTGCCAGATTCCTGCAACCCCCAAATCCAGGCCTAGTTGGTACTTCCTCTATAACACCCTAAATCCCAGGAAAGGGTTTTCTATCCCAAATACCATGTGACATCAAAGTCAAACTTCTGGCAGACAGCCATGACTTCTGGGCTGAGTAGCCCAGAGGGCTCTGACATTTAAAATCTCTGACCTGCCCATCTCAGCTTTCTGCTTGGGTCAAGCTCTTTGAATCAAGCAACCCATTTCTGAATGCATGTTTTGGGGTATCTTCCAAACAGCTCTGTATTTATATCATTTCCTAGGCCTACGCTTTTTATAGCTCCCTTTACTCGATTTATTCTGTTTCTATCCCTTCATGCACTCAGAGTTTCACCAAAACAATTTTCCCAGTTCTTCATATTACTATACACTTAGGGTAGGGTCACTCGGCCTTGACACATCTTCCTTCCATGTTGTTCTTATTTTCCCTTTTCCAAAGTAGCACAATAGCTCACATGCACATCTGCATATAGCCTTGAGCTGTCCTACCAGTGCTGGGACACCACAGGCTTTGCTGCTTCACAAAATATTAGAAAAATGTACTCAACAAATAAAACCATATCAAAAAATTAAAAGAGTTTTAAAAATATCATGTGTTGGTAGATAACATGACATAGTCCCTCTTACATTCTGGTGAGCAGGCAAAATAATACAATCTTTTCTAAAAGCATTTTCTGCCACATCAGTCTTTAAAAAGAAATAAGCTGGAATACAATGCAGAAAACTTGGTATAGAGGCAACATAGACCCAGCATTGAGAATGCATGCGCTTCAAAGATGGGCATGTAAACTTGGGTTTGAATACTATCCACGGCCCTCGTGAGCTGTGGCTCTGGGCCAAGTTACAAAGTGTCTCATCTTGTGCTGGGGATAATCATCTCTCAAGAGGATTTAGTGACCGTTAAATGGGATATTATATTGAAAGAACTTACTAAAGAACTTGTTACATAGTAGTCATTTAACAAATGATTACTATTATCCTTGTTGATATTTTAAAGTTTTATACACAAGTATATCTATGACAATTATTTCTACTGAGCCAAAACAATAAAGATGCTTTAGCAAGCTAATCATAGCACATCCATTCAAGAAAATAGATTTCAGTCATTAAAAATGGTTGTTGCAAAGTCTATGTAGTACCGTGGGAAATGTTTTTAAAATATTATAAATTTAAAAAAATTTTTAGGAGACATTTGTAAATGGTATGAATTTAACTAGGTAGAAATACACTTAGATATAGAACAATATGAAAAATTTCAGCAAATGTTAAACACTATTATCTTTGAGTTTTCACATTTTTATTTTGACTTTTTATGTTTTTAATATTTTAAATGACTATTTTACTGTTTTAGTACCTTTCTTGTTTTGTTCTGTTTCAGATCTTAAAACATTTTAAATTAATAATATATATATGATTGAAATCCCTTTTATAATCCCTCCTAATACTCCTCTCTCTATTCCAGAAAAAAAAAAAGTTTTTCAGTTGGTGTATATCCTTTCTGATCAGGTTTTTACTCTTGTAACATAAATAGTTTTCCATAAAAATATGATTATTCAGAATGTTAAAAATTTCATGAATGGTATTGTTCTATGTCCATTTATGGTTTGATTTTTTTCACACAATACTATGTACCCATTATATATCCATGTTGATTCTATAAATCTATTCCATTTATATTGACAGTCCCATGATATTTCATTGAATAAATATACTACAATTCATTATTCATTTATTCTTTCACCATCAGTGAATATTTATAAGGTTTCCACCATTTATTGCAATTCCAAGAAAATGTTGGAATAAACATTCTTTTATATGTCTCTTTGTGAATGTTTGTGGTGGAGTCCCTAGGGTATATAATCAGAAGTGAAATCGCTGGGCCATAGGGTCGGCTTATGCTCAAATTTATTGAATATTGCCCAATTGCCCTCTCATTAAGTATATATTCCACTAACAATATATGAAGCCCAATTTTCCAAACACTTTTTTTTTGCCAGTTCTTTCAGGACTTTTTCCAATTTGTTGCCAGTCTTATGGGTGTGAAATTAAATATCTCTATGGTTTGAATTTTCCTTTTATTGATTAAATATAAGGTTAAACATTTTCTATATGTTTATTCGACATCAGATTTTGTCTTTTAACTATTTTAATTATTTACTAATTGTGTTTTTCTTTTCCATATTTATTTGTGTGGTTTTAAAATTATATAGGTATCTTCAAAAATAAACTCATTTTATGTTACATGCATTCTAAATGCTATTACCTATTTTGTGGCCTGATGTATTGCTTAAAGAATAAACTTAAAAATCAAACTTCTATTTGGTAGCTTTGGTGGGAAATTATAATTCTTCTCATGTTGCTTTTTTTGTGATTAATACATTTAGTTTAATAAAGGTATTTCTGAGAACAAGCATCCTATATTCTACATACATCATCAAAGAAAGACCAGCCACTGAAACTCTTGCAGTTCACTTTCCCTGCAGCTAAAGACAACAGAATCTAAGCATGCTGCCAACTGTCGAGGATTTTTTTACTGCTCATCCAGGCTTAAATATCTGCTAATTTAGAAATGGCTGCAGTCCATCAGTTAATAATATTTACAACAAAACATATGGCCAGACCTTGGAAGGCCAGCCATTAGCTAATGTGAATCATTTCCAGATGACAGAGATAATTCATATTGTCATTATGAATTCTATTTGAATAGTATGATATCCACTAGATTTGACCTTAAGAATACACAATGGTGACTACTTATGTAGTGAGTATTGAGGGACTCTGAAAAACCTTACTTACCCATCACAAACTATGAGGTACAGATTGAAACAAGAACCAGGGCTTGAGGTAGGTAGGGGACAGATGAGAGAAAAAGAAGGGCAGAGTCATTGAAGAGTAGGAAGACAGACACTGAACAAATTAATGACTGCATTGATTAGAAAAGGTGCTATGTTATATGCTACAGTAACAAATAATCCCGAATAATAGTGGCCTAGCCCAACAAAAATCCAGCATGGGTCATAAAGGTCTCTGCCTAATATATTTACTCAGGAGGTGGAAGCTTCCATGATCATCAGAGCTTCTTCCCCAAATTGACTTATATCACTTCTAATTACACTTCACTGAACAAGGCAAGTCTCATGGTCAACTCTGAAGTCAGGGGGAACTGATAAGCCTTCCATGAACTACCTGTAAGGAAGTGAACTCGAAATATTTGGTAAACAGCATATGACTCTCACAGACCGCCATATATGGTTTCCTCTCTATACCACACACAGAATGCATGTACCCCCAACCCAAGGAAGACAACCCCAAAGTCCCACTCAGTCATGGAATTAATCACAATTTCCTGAACATCTGTGTTATATGCAGCAGACTCCACCTCAAATTTGGATGTAGCTATCTACTCTTGATATGGAGAGCTATCAACTAAGAAGGCAGGTTAATAAGCCCCAACTCCCACATACATATATACACACACAAATTATATGTTAGTGTAACATAAATAGGTAACCGTGATAAGGCTGGAAGCAGCGGGAGACCAGTTCAGGAAGTTAACAACTGCTGAAGACTGCCAGTTCAGTGATTTTTCTGTGAACCTTACCAACGTGCAGGATCATAAGGCTGCCTGGCATTTCATTCATCCTAAGTTAGGTCTAGGGTGATACCTGGAACAGACAGACAGAAAGAGCTTCCATTACTCAGTATTTTGCCAAATTAAAATGATGAATTAAAAACCCTATGTAGTATATATAAGGATAAATAGGCTCTAGGATATGACACAGTTTACTGTTATTTCAGGCACATCTGTCAGTCCACAGATGCGCAAAGTTAAATTCCCTTGTGGGATGGCTAAATTTAAACTCCAGATCTCCTTTAGCAAATGGATTTCTTATCTATTTCCACCCCATTTTCTTTCTGCCTGTGCTGTCTGCAGCCCCTGAACTCATTTGGACCAAATTCTATTATGTGTGTTCCTGGCATCTAGTTTGTTTGGCCCAGCGAAGTGTTCCACTTAGAGAAGATAGATCCATTTAAAAGATAAAAAGGAGATTTTTTTTTTATAAGGGTAGAAAATCTTGTTCAAAGAAGAAGACTATATCACAAGTGTTTGCCATAAATCAGTGGCACAATTGGCTTAAACATAAATTCCAAATGAAAGTGCATAGGGGTATCTTAATATGTACATTTCACTTCAAGAGGAATAACATCAGGAAGTCATGAAATAACCTAAGAAGTACAGAATGCAAAACACTGAAAGAAACAAGCATCTGAAAAGACTGGGAAACTTTTAAACAGAAGTGAGTAAAGGAGGGAGGCTCACCCTTGCAATCAAAGTGTTATCTGTGTACCAGCAGAATTGATACCACTGGGAGTTTATTAGAAATGCAAAATCTTGGGCCCTAAGAGTTACAGGATCAGAGTCTGCATTTTAACAATATCATTGGATGATTCATATGTGTGTTAATGTTTGTGCTCACTAGATTGTAATTATTGAATGTATTAAACAATAGAAAAACTATGATTGTTTATTCTTGCATTGAGAAAGCAGCACCTAACACAGAGCCTGACAACTAGTTAGTTTTCAGTAACTATTTATGATTAAATTCAAACTACCACTTTTGTACCTGCAACACTTTTTTGTTGTGTAGAATATTATTGCTGAAATAAACTTTACATAGATAGCAAAGCAACAAACATAACATTTGAAAAAACAAATTTAAATAGAGGAATTCCTTATCATTTATATATTTATAAATTCCTGTACATTCATACATACACAGACATGTATAAAATATATAAAATGTCTTAATATATATTTTAGATATAAAATTTATGGACTATCTTCAGTCAAGAAAGGACACTTAGGCACAGAGAAGTTAGATGTATCCAAGGTCACAAAACTTGTAAATGGCAGAACATGGAATAGAATCTAGTTCCCCTGACCATACTCTTACATTATGTCTAATAATTTTGAGGCCTAAATATTTTCATAAAGATTAATTACAATAATATTCCATGATAAATTTCAACCAAGAATCAGGTTACAGCTTGAATATTTTGGGTTTTATACTTATTTTCATCTCGAATTTCTAAATGAATAAATGAAATTTTCATTTTGTGATTAAATATTTTTCAAATTTTAATCTCATGTTTTTGATGTTTTGTTATTTTATGATTATGGATTTACTCTTCTTTCTAAACAACATAGAAGAAAAAGTTAGTTTAAGCATCAAGGCTTTAACACAGAGACATTTTAATTTCACTAAAGGTTATCACAAAGTTTTAAGCCTGAAAACTTTTTGCATACTTGATTGATTTTAATCTATTCAATTTTTATAATGGAAATCATAAGACATGGTAAAAAACTAATTTATCAAATAAATATTTCCCACATGTCATTTATTTACCTTGTACTTTTTAGCAACCAATACAAGTTAAATTATATTCAGTTAAATGTTTTCCTTCTCTTTAAAATATTGGTATAAATTAGTTCCAACTTTTTATGTATAAGTATCTTGTAATTTATTTCTACAAAAACTTTAATAATAGGGAATATAGAAAAATGGAAACATTTTATGTTAAAATAAAATAATGCAAAATTGTATGTGTACCATGATTATAATATAAAATATATTTATGCACATAAAGGATAAAATGCAAAAATACGGTTATTTTACAATATAGTGTTATCAAATTTTGCTATTCTAGACATTTACTTAACATTATATTTTCAATAAGAGTGAACTCTATCAATATTTGGTCATATATATATGAGGGAGAGAGAGGTGTGTGTGTGTGTATAATAATTACTTTCTCACATTCTGTGGCTTGAATTTTTGTCTTCTTACTAATGAATTTATAGAACATAGGTCTTAAATTTAATTGGGTGAGAAATATTTATTTTTTCCTTCGTAGTTAATCTTTTGATTCTGTTTTAAAATTTTAATACCCAGAGTTTAGGAAGATATTTTGTCATCTTATCTTCTGAAAAGGTTATTGTTCTGCCTTTCATGTTTAGATTTGCAATTAATCAGTAATTCATTTTTGTTTATGGCAGCATGATGTTGAAACAAGTTTCATTATTTTTTCATACGGATATCCAATTTTCCAAATATACATTTTGAAATCTGTGTCATTTCCCCACCATTTTCCAGTGCTACTTTTTTCATAAGGCAAATGTCCACATGCATGCAGGTTTGTTTCTGGGTTCCTTATTCTCTTCTTCGTTCTATTTTTTTTTTTTCCATAACATTATGGCAGTAGCTTAATTACTTTAGCTGTATAATAAATCTTTAATTACAATTGAATTTACCTAATTGAAGAATATTCAAATTTACTATTTCTTTTGTATCAGTTTAAGTTGTGTTTTTCTAGTATGCAGTGAGGTCTAACATACTTTTAACTGAAGATCCAGAAGGAAAAAAGAGAGAAAATGAAGCAATGAATATTTGAAGATATAATGGCTAAGAATTTCCCAAAACTGATGAATAATTTAGTCCATACCTTCACAAAACTCAATAAACCCCAATCAAGATAAAATTTAAGTTAGAGGCAGATAAATAAAAAGAGGATTTTTAAAAAGTCAACAAAGTAGAAAAAGGAACAATGAAGAGGGAGAATATATAAAAAGCAAATAGCAAGATTATAGGTTTAAACTCAAGTATTATTTATACTCATTATAAACTCAAATACTAGTTACATTAAATATAAATGTACTAAGTGCTAGGAATGGGATTTTTCTAGACCTCTGATATGACTTGTGATTATTCTGAAATCTCTAGAAGAGCTGATTTATTTCAAGTTTACCTTTATTCCAACAGTACAATCTTTTGAGGCACTAATCTAGAACATGGTGGGTTTGTAAGGTCAATCACCTTTGGTGGGCTCTGGAGTCTAACTTTTTTCCCTACCCTGAATAGCCTTTCAACAGTGCTGATCAGCTTCCCTGCCACCACTTCTGGGTTGACCAAAAGACCCTGGGCCAAAGCAGCCCCAAAGGGCCTGATTCAGTTCTCTGCGTTTCTGTCTTCTCATCCAGTAATTCTTTACTACCATGGTAGAATCCTCATCACTTCATGCAGATTTTTTTTTTTTTGTAGGTAGGTAGTCTAAATTGGCTTTATTTTCTCCTCCAACAGTAGGTGCTTGGTGTCATTGTACATTTTTCCTATCACAATGCTTCCTTTTATCAAACTATTAATTTTGTTTTTATGAATAATATAGTATTGTTAGTGGAACACTCTGGGTTCTGGGCTTCTAGGTTCTTGGCTTATGTTGCATAAAAGAACTTAAGGACATGCCATAGGGTAGACAAGGGAGTAAAGGTAGCTCTCAGGGGCCCAATGAGGAAGCCTGTTTGGGCTTATCCAAGGCTTCTCTTTGACTCTGGAAAAAGTTCCAAATGGGGCCTCGTGGCCTGGATTTCTCCAGCTTTCTTAGTAGCAGGGGCTTTCCAGGCAGGGTCTCACAGCCATGTTCTCTGCCGGCCATGTTCTATGCTGGGTCTCAGCTGCCTACCCTGTTTCTTATACTAACCTGCCTCAACTCTCCCCTTTGCAACCTTATTCTTAAGGGGGAGCTGAAGGGCAATGGTCATTCTTCTGTCGCTTCTTCCTCATGCAGAATTTTTACAACATATTTTATGTAGATTTTCTAGTTGTTCTCAGTAGGAAGACGTGTCTTCTCTAGTTTGCTGCTATCCATAAAGGGAAATCCCTTTCATTTATTGTTTTAAACATGCATAGCTCTACCATTTTATCTCTTTCTAATGTAGTCAAAATGGTTTCTCCAAGATTTAAGCTTCCTAAGAATAAGAATTTTAATTTAATAAAACAGAGTAAAAATCTTAAATCATAAAAACTTTACATTCAATCATTAATATTATACTTAATATTTATAAGTGAAAGGTTCAACAGATTCATTGTATATATTGCCTCCATACCCAATTCCACCAGTATTAAAATGAGCTTGTCTTATGCTATGCAAGCATTTTTAATATCAACTTTCACTAACTTAGCTAACTTTAAGCAAAAACGTAGTAATGATAGAGAGACATAATTTTAGGGATACTCAACAAATGGACTCCAAATGTTTATAACCTGAAAGAGGCAAGAAAGACAGGGACAACATGAAGCTGAAAGGAGGTGCAGAAATAAAGTTGTATATGAGCAGAAGATAAATTCCACCCTTTTTGCAATTTTCCTAGGATCCACTGTGGCTCTCTCGGGCTGTTTTCAAATAGCTGGCAATTCTTCTAGTATGCAAATAAAGTTGAATTGGGGGCTGTTACAAATCTTTCTCCCATCTCAGTTTCATAGTTTTTATGCTTGGTTATTCTTGATAATGAAAACAGAGCCATATGGTCTGGGACAGTTAACAGGCTCTATGAGACAGCAACCAGAACTTAAATGGGAGCTAGTCTTAAATAACTCAAAGGCATTCAGCTCCTTTTCTTAGTGAGAATGAGAAATGTGCCATCAGTTGGCAAGGGAGCAACCTTGGTTACTTTAATTCTTGAAGCTCTGCTTAATGCAATTCTGTTTGGAAACTACTTATTGAGTAAAAAAGATTTTCCTCATAAAGACAAAGCCCCTGATGAATATTGAATAATGACCCTGAATTAGCAAGGCAGAGAAGGGGGTGGAAAGGATAATCAAGGCAGGGAGATATTTAGAAGATATATTTTAAGGTCTTATTATGAGAAGGAGGGGTAGGAAGTTGTTCTGATTCAAGTTAGACAAAATTTTCTGAGTTGAGCAATTGGGTGGATAGATCATGGTGTCATTACTGTGATCAGAAATACAGGAGGATGAAATCCTGAGTACAGCAATACTTAAGATTTGGGTTAAGCACTCAGAGAGGAAATGGAGGTGAACTGGGAGAAAGTAATATCCTAGAACTCAAGAGATTAGAGCATTTTAAGAAGAAATAAGTGCTCAAAGATATCAAATAAATCTTGAAAATCTAAAATGAATATACTGAAAAGCTATCAGATTTGACAATATAGCGATTGTTAAGGACTTCTAGAGAGCAATTTTAATGTCATTATGGCATCAAAAATAAGACTTTTGTGAGTTAAGATGCAAAGTAAGAAAGTGGAAAAAATAAGGGCATAGTAAACTTAATACAGGAATAAAAGGACATATCAAATGGGAAAATACCAGGTAAGAAGGAGAAATCAGGAGGAATCAGGTACGTAAGAAAGTGGTTGGCCATGAAAGAATAGGACATTTTCAACTGGCAAAAGTTGATTAACAAAGGTACAGATATGAATGTGTTTATAGAATGTTAGCTGTGTAGATGACGCATTTTCAAACTCTAAACTAAGCAAGATACATTGATTAAGGCATACTCTTAAAAAGTGAGCTGAAGTTGATTTTTAATACAAATGTTATGATTAAGAGAAATAAGAGAATTTGTAAGAGTCATCCACATAAAGAAGCCTCAAGATTATTTTACTAAAAGAATCTTGAGGGCAAGACTAAGCTTGAATTATGATTATGAGATGGAAGGTAGTTGCTGATGACCCATGAAGGCCATATTTTCTTTAGTAAGGCTGCCCCTGGACTTCAAGGACATCTAGTCTATCAACCAAAGCAAATACCAGTGGTCAGGATAGGGAGACTTTTAGGACATACCTAAAAATATGATACAAAATAAGAGCTAAGAAAATGGTTTTTGAGACATTCACCACAATTCATTGCACACTGTAATTTTCTCCAATATATATTGGCCTTTAGGATTTAAATAGAGATCATACATCCTTGTTGGCCTGGTTTACACCTGTTGCCACAGCTTCCTATCCCTTTAGCATTTGTCATATGGTGATCCTAGATTTAGGCCCCTCTGGTTGAACAATAAAACTAAGAAGGGGCATTCTGCAGCAGAAGGGAGTATGATAGCTAAGAAAATTTGAACCAGTGTACTGTGTCTGTTGGTATTTGCCCTAAGTCACTCCCTATCAATGCATTTTGCTTTAATCTAATTTGACTTTGATGATCATGCATGGTATTATCAGCTTAGTTGTTCAACCACAGGGTATTAGCTAAGATTGAACTATTGACCTGGTGATAAAATTTAATCACAGGAAAGATGACTAAGAGGTTTATAAATCTCTAGAAGCTTTCACACAGTCTCCTAGTGGTCTCTAGGTTAAGAACCCCTTCCCTAGAAAGAAAGAATTATTTGGAGCCACAAGTGAGCAGATAGGATAGTGAATAGTAGTATTTTTTAAAAGCAAAAAAAAAGAGAGAGGAAAAGCAAACTATTTTCTTTGTCTTACATTCCTTTTTTTAAATCTCCTTCATCCTACTCTTATTCCTGAAAAAACTAATTTTTAATCTGAATATTGTTTTGGGAATGAATACAAAATCAGTGCAAAATGCTATATAGGTACATGAGGAATTTTATTCTTTAGATGAAAGGTTCTCAAACTTTGGCATCAGAATCATCTGGAGAGTTTGTTAAAACACGTTGCCGGATGCCACCTAATTTCTGATTCTGTAGTACTGGAGGAGGCCTGAGAATTGCATTTCTAACAAGTTCCCAGGTGATGCTGATTCTACCAGCCCAGTTATATGTTGATGAACCCCTGCCTAGTTATATGTTGATGTTCATGTGTGTTGTTTGAGAAACCTTAATGCATTCTTACCCAATGTAGTAGGTTGGATGGTGATCCCCAAATAGATGCAACCATGTCTTAAGCCCAGAACCTGTGAATGTGATCTTATTTGGAAAAAAAGTTTTTGCAGATGTAATTAGGTTAAGGATCTCAAAATGAGATTATCCTAGGTTATCTGGGTGGGCCCTAAATGCAATGAAAAGTGTCCTTATAAGAAACAGAAGACACAGACACAGAGAAGGTCATGTGAAGATGGAGGCAGAGACTGGAGTGTTGTAGACATAAGGACTGTCTTATTCAATGACAACTAAGCTAAAACATGTTAAGACAAATGGCTTCCATGTTGTTGGATTATAAATTCACAATCTGCTGCTTACCATCCCAAATGCCTACAGGAGCCAGACAAATAGCACAAACGAGAGCATCTCCCAATTGTTAAGTGTACACAATTTGGACACCTGAGAAGGCAGAAAGGGCAGTCTAGAATGTGAGGGTCTGCAGTTTTTTTACCTCTGGATAGCATCCTGCTATTTACTTATATTTTGTCACAGAAACATCAGTTTCTTTCATTTCTTCATGGAGTTGTAATTCTAATGAGAACCTGCAATTTTATAGATTACTTAATAAAATCAAACAAGGTGTAAGCCATTGTCCTAATTTAGTTCTTTTAAGACTTTCTTTTTAGGCTACAGAGTTATTTTGAGGATCTGGGAGAAATTATGGGTACTTTCCCCAGATAAATGCACAAAATTTGGGGAGCAGAGGCATGCAGAGGTAGTGGGGACAGTTACCCATCACCTGAGATCCCTGATATATCCTGAAGGGTGTTTGCTCTCCAAGCCGGGAATCTCCCTGGTCTAGGTGGTCAGGTTGATTGTTTCCTGATGAGTCAAGAGTCTCACAATCCTATGATACAAAGGGCTACTCCTGAGAGGATTTCAGGGACAGGTTGAGTTAGGCTCCAGCTGACCTGACATGGTATCTGTCTTGGCCTTGATCTTCTTCTCTTGTGGAATTTGGCATCTGTAGTAGTTTCTTATTGCAATAACAAATTGCCACAAGCATAGTGGCTTAAAACAATACAAATTTAATATTTTACAGTTCTGGAGGTCAGCAGTCCAAAATAGCTTTTACTTGGCTAAAGTCAAAATACCGGCAGGGCTGCATTCCTTCTGGGGTCTCTAGAGGAGAATCCACTTCCTTGCCTTTTCCAGCTTCTCAAGACCACCTGCAATCCTTGGCTCATGGCCACATCCTCAATCTTCAAAGCCAACAGCCCAGCATCTTAAAATCTCTCTCTGACTCTCTTACCAACCTCTTTCCTTTATAAGAACTCCTGTGATTATATCTGGCCCATCTGGATAAAGACGGAATCCAGGGTTTCTTAATTTCTTAGTTTTCTAGGACTGCTGTAACAAAGTACCACAAACTAGGTGGCTTAAAACAACAGAAATTTATTGTCTCACAGTTCTGGAGGCTGCAAGCCCAAATCGAGATAGTGGCAGGTCCATGCTTCCTCTGAAGTCTGCAGGGTTCCGACAGTGGTTTGCCAGCAATCTATGGCATAACTCAGCCTGCCTCTATCACATGGTGGTCCTTCTCTGTATGTCTCCTCTAAGGGCACCAGTCATACTGGATTAGGATCCACCTTAATTTATTTTGGCCCCATCTTAACTAGTAACCTCGTCAAAGATCCTATTTCCAAATAGGATCACATTTATGGAACCAGGGATTAGGAATTGAACTTATCTTTTTGGGAAACACAACTCAATCCATTACATAGGATAATCTCCCCATTTCAAACTCCTTAATTTAATCACATCTGCAAAGTTCCTTGCCATGTAAAGTAACAAATTCACAGGTTCTAGGGTTTCGGACACAGGCATCTTTAGGGGGGTGTATTAGTCAGCCAAAGGGGTGCTGATGCAAAATACCAGAAATCCGTTGGTCTTTATAAAGGGTATTTATTTGGGGTAGAAGTCCACAGTTACCAGGCCATAAAGCGTAAGTTTCTTCCCTCACCAAAGTCCGTTGCCATGTGTTGGAGCAACAGAGCTGCCAACATTTGCCAGGGTTCAGGTTTCTTGGGTTCCTCTCTTCCCAGGGTTGCGTTTCTCTCCGGGCTTAGCTCCTCTGTTTCCTCCACAAGGTCAGCTGTAGACTATGAGGCTCTCTAGGCTTTGCTTCTCTCCACAAGGCCAGCTGTGAACTCTCAGGCAAATGGCTCATCTCTATCCTGGGGCCTTTTTTCCTTCCTCACCAGAACTCCAACATCAAAACTGCTCCAACACTGTCCTTTGCCATGTCTTTTATCTTCGATTTCCCCACCCACCAAGGGGTGGGGATCAACGCCCTACTAACATGGCCCAGTTAACGCCCTAATCATAACTTAATCATGCCCAGATTAGCAGAGCAGTTTACAAGCATGATGCAATATCTATTTTTGGAATTCATAATTACATCAAACTGTCAAACTGCTATAGAGGGAGCATTATTCTGTCTATCACAGGACCATTTTATTTTCATGCCTAACACATTACAAATTCTTGGTTGATTATCAATACTGTCAACATTAGGCAAATAAAATTAATGATAGCTGTGGATATCAGTTAGGCATTTTTAACTTACTTCCAATATTTGGTAGGACATAGTGACTCCAAAAGCTACACTATAAATTGTGATAAACTTCTAAAATCGGATTCTTATGCCCACAGATGAATAATGGTCTAAATTGTTGTTTCCAGTGTTCTCATATGAAACCCAGACACTCTAACAACATGGTCAAATTATATACTATTTTTTGAGATAAACTGACAAAAGATAGAAAAAGGAATAAATTAATGGGCAGCTTACCTTAAAAATACATGATATTATAAATCAAAAGTTCTCACACCTATGTGTGGAAAACACCATGAACTAAAGACATGCTGTTAACAGAAATACTGTCAAAAGTAAAGTGTTATAATTTTTTAGTTGACTTCACGTTCATATGAGTTTTACGATAGTGCCATTTAGTAGGATGTTTAGAAACATCAATATTAGGATGTTTAGAAAAGGAGGTGATATTCACTCATTCAAAAAACATATTCTGAAAGCACCCACATGCTAGTTACTATGCTAGACAGTGGAAAAACCCTCCACTTTCTACTGCTATTTTGTCCTCATATTTTGTTTTTTTTTTAGTTTTAGGTTTACATGGCCTGGGGAAAAAATCACCTTATAGTTGTAGGAAAAGACCTAAACTTTAAACCCAACAAAATCTTTGTACAACAATTTTTCTGAATTAGTGTATCTTATTATACAAATTTATTGGCAAAGATGTATTTAAAGATTGCTTCATTATTAACATATAGGTCATGAATAGTAAGGTTCTGAGCTATCTGTTTTCCAAAATGTTCAATTACCTATCACCACTAGGAACATTTGAAAATTGTTTTTTTTCTTTTAATTTTGCTTTTATTCCTCCAGAGCATCTCTCACCAAAAGCTATAATCACTTATGGAATGTATATACTATGATTATTTTTAAGTATACTTTTAATATATAGCAATTTTAACCTGCAATAGGAGTAGTGCAGTATTTAGTAAAGGAGGTTCTCAAAAATAACTTTAAACAAATAAGTATATAGGTGGCACTCTAAATTATCTCAACCTTTTCTACAAGTCAGACTTAAATCCGTTTCATAATTCTATTTCAGATGTACAAATATTCTTAAAATCCTGATTTGATAAATAAGTAGGCAGATGCTATTTCAGTTCAAAAGTTTTATGGCAAAGAAGTAATTCCTCTCCTTCAGCAAAGTAAACAAGGGAGAGGATAGAAAAACACAAGCTGTGACTGGCGAAAGTATCAGGCCATAAAGTGAGGTGTACAGGAAATCAAAGTATCCTTGGTCACTGCTATCGCTTCATGCTGGCATCTGCTGAGACATCCATCATCCCATTATCCCATCTGGTCCCTAGATATTAGTCCACATCAATCACTGCTGAGTCTTCCTCCCCCCCAACCTCAAAGATTTTTTTTTCCAATTCCCTTTCATTACAACCATGCCCTCTCTAGAGGCTTAGAAAAATACTTGGCTGTGCTCTCAAGCCAGGCTGGCACAGGACTTCTCTCAAACTATCTCAGTCCCTTTTGGCCTAGACATGCAACAGGCAAATTTCTACTCTACTGCTCCCACTCAGAGCATTTTGGGTGCAAGAAGACCTTGGGATCTGTTGCAGCCCAGGGCTTTACTTGAATTGGGGTTTAGACACCCCACTGCTCTAATTAATGTTTCTACTCTTCTCTTCCCTGATACTTTGCCTTAGACACCAGCCCTTCTCTGGAAATCTGTGCCTTCTCTGGAAATCACACCAGCATCTAACCCTTTTGTATCTTCCCAGTCTGGCAAACTTGAATAGTGTCTCCAGAGACAGGAAACATTGGCTCTGCCTGACCCTGCAGCTTAAGATTCTGAAGCTCAAATATCAAGTACTGACTTATTCGTTCTGTGTTCTGCTCTGATTAAGAAGACTACCTTGAGGTAATGGATGCCTCTTGCCCTAGTTGGTTAAAGAGGTGGGAAGAGGGTTAAGAAATGATGGGGAGAGATGGTGATTCCTGGGATAACTGGGGGAAAGCTCTTTGTGCACAGTTGTAGTCTCAAACTCTTATAAACAAGGAAAAGGACAAATATGAGAGTGAATATTTGGACAGAAGCTCTTAAATTCTGAGGTGGAATTCTTGAATTTAGGTGACTTGTGAAGTGAAAATGGCTCTACTTCATGGAGAAGAGAATTAGAAGAGTGAAATTCAGACTAGAATTTCAGAGAGAAATTGCTGACTTGTATGTGAGAAAAAATAATGCTAATTAATTAACCAGTTCTTTTCTGTATGTGTAATTTTATGTATTGAAATTTTTCTTGATATAGTTAATTTTAGATATTTTTAGAATGTTATAAGAAATGAAATGTGCTGGGGCAGAAGAGAATTCACTCACACGTTTGCAGCCTGTTTTCTTCCTGTCACGTGGTAGTTGGAAAATTTTACCTCAGGAAAGAGTGAAAATATAAATACAGAGAACTCATCCTCTTCTAATGGTAGACCTTCAACCCTAAACCACAGACACCACCAAAAATTCTGAGAGGGAGTTCTCTTTCTCACTCTTTATTTTTTCTTTTTATTTTTTCTATTTTTATATTTTTACTAAAGTAATACCAGTGTTTTTTACTAGACCATCGTATTTTTAAAAGCACAATGTAAATACTATTCTACACAGCAAGAGGAAAAGAATCCAGACTATGAAGTGTTATATTCTCCCAGAATAAGTAAATAATCAGTTTATTCCTGTGGGAAATGAAATTCTGTGATTCTCTAAGGGGAGCTGTTCTAACAGGGCAGAAGTTATATGGGGTTCAGGTGTTCACAACTGCCAACAGAGAAGGGGAGCAATCAGAAACTGGCAACCTGTGCTACGTGGCTGACCCCAGCTGATGCTGGGTACTTAGGGACTAGGCAGCCAGCTACTGATACCTGGAGGGCATCACTCATGTCACCTACTCTGGCATTTGAAAACCTATTTAATGCATCTTTTAAAGTATCATTTACATTTACATAAAGTAACAGTGAGGTAACGTGTGGCAAAATTTATTCTCATAAATTATTTATTTACAATATTGGTCACTTCTAATCATATTCTTTTCCTCTTCCAGTTGTGTCTTGGTCGTACTGAGAATACTGTAAAGTTTTGTGCTTGATTTACATAGGAACTCAATTTAGCTGCTCTCCTGGGAGTCTCTGTGTTTCACAGTACATAAGAATATTTTCAGTGACGTGTCACAGAAACTCTATTGAAATTAAAAGAATTGTATTGCTTCCCATAACTAGAAGTGCAGATGAAGAACAAATTCCAGGAGTTATCTAATTACAGATTTGCTCCATTTCTCTGCAATGCTTTCAATTCTACTCTTCTCTATGCATCAGCTTTTTCCTTAGTTTGACACTCTAGTTAACACATCTGCCACCAACAAATTGGGAAGTCTGCTTCCTCATTCACATCTGCCTAGAGTATCTGAGTTTCCATTGCTCCCCATTAATATTAAGGAATGGACTTTCCTAGAACCCCAAGTCAGAAAAATGGAAGTGCTGAGATAAAATAGAACAGTAATCCTGACTCCAGTTTCACTTAATTTATGACTTGAATTAGGAAGTCATAATGGCTGTACGCCAGACAGAGCAAAGTCAAGGTGGCAGGGAATTTTGATTTTCATAAATCACTTATTAAAAGAGAGTATTTTGATACATTTTAAACTTATGCATCTTTAGTGTTGGCTAATAGACTAATGCCACAGTTTGACGAGAAGAATTTTTAAAGACGTAAAAATCACAACAGATTAGTAGTCAAGTGGTTGCTATTCTGTATTCTATAGAATCTATAGGATGCATTAAAATGATATTTCTCCAATGCAATGATAATTTTCCTACAACTACCTAATGTATATGCACCAGAAAATTAAAATTCCAATTATGGATGCAAACTTATTCATTAATGTGCATTTTAAAAAAGGATATGGGTAACTTCAGAAATTTTAATTGCTACTTAATTAAACCATATAGCTTTCATCTGGTGCTGATAACTTTAAGTCAAAATCACAAATATTTGAATAAATACTTGAATATTAATATATACAAAATTTCTGCAGAGTCACTAAATGTTTACTGTACTCTTGAAATAGTTCTAAATGAAGTATGGCAAAATAAAAACATCCTGTGAAGTAGGAGGTTACATTCAAGCAAGCAGAGAAGGCTAGATGATTCATGTGGTAATGAATTAGAGATTTGGAGATATATATATGAAGATGTTTTGCTTCATATAGATACACATGGTTATATATACCAATATTCATAGATATATATATATACAGATATTACTATAAACACACTTTATTAGTCAGTGTTCTCCAGGGAAACAAAAGTGATGTGTAATTATATATATATATATATAAATATATATATATAAAATGAGATTTATTCTAAGAATTAGCTCCTGCAACTGTGGGGATGGGCAAGTCCAAATTTTGTAGGGCAGGCCACAAGCTGGGCACTCCAATAAAGTTTTTTGATGAATTCCCCAGGAGAATCTGGCTGGCTGAAGTTGAGATGGAAGTTTTCCCTTCTGAATGCTGAAATCATCAGGACTTTAAGGTCTTCAACTGATTGGATGATCAGTTTAACCACTGATAGCTCATGGCTAAAGGCAACACCCTTAGTTCATTGTAGATGCAATCAGCCAGAGATGCAATCAATTTACTAGTGATTTAAATCCATGAAATAGCTTCACAGTAACAATCAGGTCAGTGCTTGATTGACCAAACAAGTGGACAACATATCCTGGCCAAGGTGACACATGACACATGATACCTTCACACAGGCATATTTTCTTGTTCTTTCATCTGACAGGGTTTAGAAGCATCAACATCCCAGAAGCAGTCTAGACCTTGGATTCTAATACCATTTGCCAATAAAAGGAACTAAGGATTCTTAGATAAATAGTTGATTCTAAGACTAGTACATGGAATATACAAGATGATCCTGGATAATCCTATAGTGTTTAGAAAGTTACAAAATCCACAGTGGTGAGAATATGTCAAAGGTACACAAGCGCCAACTGCAAGACCCCCCAATAGCCAAAGCTAGCACAATTTGAGTAGCAATATAAATAAAATGAGATTGGATTATAATCCGAAATATAAAATAAATATACATGACTCCATACTGATATAAGTAAATTATTAAAAGAAAAAATAAGTGGAGTAGAAGAGATATATATTTACCAGGTATAGAATTCCAAATCATTTTTGAAGATTGTTCCTTCTCAAGCAGGTGGAAAATAACTCCCCACTCCTTAAGTATGGGCTGCTCATGTTGACTTCCTATGTCCTCCCTGGAAAGGAGGTGACAGGGTACAGTACCTGTAAAGTGAAGAAACCTGACAAATACTACCTCAGCCAAGTGATCAAGGTCAACATCAACAGTGATGTCATGTTATAGTATGTACTTTCCTTGGCATGATGTGACGAAATGGCACTTTACTTCTGTGATCAGCTTTCCCAAGAAACCAAACAGGGGTTGAATTGTCACAATGGACAACATTTTTTAGGTGCTCACCCTGTGAAATATTACATTTGTATCTTGGTAGGCTAACACAGATTTATAGATTTTTAAAAATAAACTTTATTTTATAATAGTTTAGATTTACAGAAAAATTGTGTAGTACAGAGAGTTCTCATATACCTTATACCCAGTTACCCAGTTTCTCCTATTTTATTAGTATAGTAAAATTATTACAATTAATGAATCAATATTAACACATCAAATTAAATCTATAGTTTTATTCAGATTTCCTTAGGTTTTATCCAATATCCACTTTTTTTTTTTTGTTCCAATATCTCATCCAGGATACCACACTACATTTAGTTATTATATCTCTTCATGCTCCTCTTGGCTGTTTCTCAGACATTCTTTGATTTTGACTACCTTAATAGTTTCGAGGAGTACTGGTCAGGTATTTCGTAGAATGTCTCTCATTGAGATTTGTCTGATGCTTTTCTCATAAGATGGGGGTTATAGATTATTGACCACAGTCTCTTTTAGTCAAGTATTTAATGACTAAACTCTAAGAAAAGCATATGAGAAACCTGTATTGTTGTTTTTCTCTTTTCTTATAAAGACGTTTCCTCCATTTGCTGGAAAAAGTTAGTTCATTTTACAACCCAACTCCTTTTGATCCAAATGTCTTTTTGTGTTTTTATTTAGCACACAATTATATCATAATAGGCTTCAAATAATGTTCCCTTTTTGGATTTAAATAACTGTGACAGTAAGGAATAGCAATATCAGGTATTATGATGCTGAACAAAAAAAATTTGACCATCCATAAACTTTTTTAAACTCAACATTTTGGCTTGCTTACCAAATATCTGCATAATGAAGGATTTTCAGAAGTAAATTCAATCATTATATTTAATAAAAAACAATTAATTCATATTTCTTTCTTACTGGGTTTCTGATGGCAACATTAAAAAATTATTGCCTTTTTGTTTGCTAAACTCAGAAAGTCTTACAGATATTTGCCAATTAGGTTAATGTTTTTCTGGCATAAACTTTTATGTGTCATCTTCCATATTTTTATCTTGTTTGCATAGGAAAATAGCATCTGGGCTCAATGCTGCAGCTCTTAATATTTGGAGATTTTGCTTTAAGTTTCCATTATGTCATTGACAATTTATAAAACCAATGTCTGCAGAAAATGGCACTTTTTAGCTCAGATATCCACTTAAAAGTAATAGAACATTCAAGGAATAACACACACGCAAAAGCCAAGGTAAAAATGATAGTAAATGAGTTACCTAATTAGTTCCATTCCCTCATGAGTCAGTGTAAATCTATCTTAGGATCCACCCTTCACTGGAATGGGTTCCTTGTTCTCATTCTCCATGCACACTGAAGCCAATGTAATCTCTTGGCTGGTCTTCCTATTCTGGTCCTAATTTACAAACTAGTAGGAAGAGGCAAAATTTCTGTTGCTGAGTGTTTTTGTCATGAAAATGTGTTGGATTTCATCAAATGCTTTTTCTGTGTTTATTGAAATGGTCATGTGTTCCTTCATTCAATTAATATAGTGTATTACATTGATTGATTTTTGAATGTTAAACCAACATTGCATTCCTGAGATAAATCCTTATATAGTTCATGGTGTATAATCCTTTTTATATGTTGTTAGGTTCAGTTTATTGACATTTTTGGGGGGGTTTTGCATCACTATTCATAAGAGATATTAATCTATAGTTTTCTTTTCTTGTGATATCTGTCTGGTTTTGGTATCAGGGTAATAGCTTTATCAGAGAATGAGTTGGGAAGTGGTCCATATCTTTAGCTTATTTTGTTGTTGTTTCTTTAACTTTGTGAAGGATTGGAATTAATCTTTTAAACTTTGGTAAATTCACCAGTGATGCCATCTGGTCTTGAACCTTTCTTTGTGGGTAGTTTCAAAATTACTAATTAAATCTCTTTACTTCTTATAAGTCTATTGAGATTTTCTATTTCTTCTTGAGTTAGTTTTGGTAGTTTGTGTTTTTCTATGAGTTTGTCCATTTCACCTAGGTTATCTTATTGGTTAGCATATATTTGTTCATTGGTCGTGTAATTGTCCTTACAAACCTGTTTATTTCTGTAAGGTTGCTGGCAATGTCCCCTTTTTAATTTCTGATTGTGGTCATTTGAGTCTCCCCTCTATTTTTCTTGGTTAGTCAATTTTTGCCCTCAGTTCTCACCTCTGGCTTTGTGGTGGGTTTCCTATGACAAGATCATCAATTTTGATGTTCTTTAAAAAAAAATAACTTTTGGTTTCATCGATTTTCTCCATTGTTTTTATGTTTTCTATTTCATTTCTTTCTGCTCTAATCATTGTTATTTGTTTCCTTCTGCTTGCTTTGAGTTTAGTTGACTCTTATTTTTCTAGTTTCTCAGTGTGCTATGCTATTTATTAGAGATCTTTCTTCTTGTTTATGTTGGTGTTTACAGGTATATATTTCTCTCTAGTCCTGCTTTAGATGTGTCCTGTATGTTTTCATCTTAATTCATCTTGAAGTATTTTCTAATTTCTCCTTTGATTTCTTCTTTGATCTATTAGTTATTGAGGTGCATGTTATTTAATTCCACATATTTATTAATTTACAAAATTTCCTTCTCTTATTGATTTCTAATTTAATTTACTTGTGGTCAGAAAACATACTCCGTATGATTTCAATCCTTTTAAATGTATTGAGGTTTGTTTATTTCCTAATGTATGGTCTATTCTTGGAAATTTTCCATATGCACTTGAGAAGAATGTGTATTCTTCTCTTGGGTGGAGTTTCTATAGATAGCTGTTAGGTTTTGTTAATTTATACAGTGGTTCAAGTCTTTTACTTCTTTGTTGATCTGTGGTTGTTCTATCTGTTATTAAAAGTGAAATAGTGAAGTTCCTAACTATTATTGTTCAATTGTCTGTGTCTCCCTGCAATTTTGTCAGTTTTGCTTCATGTGTTTGGAGCTCTGTTTTTAGATGCATCATGCTCTACTCTAGCATTTATGCTTCATGCCTCTGGTTTCATTATGCTCTCCCTATGACATTTTTGATAGAGAAGGGAAAACCCAAGCTTGGTTCATAGATATATTGGTGCTATATGTGAGAGCAAGCTGACTGTAGACTACTATTGAACTACAATCCAAAAATTCAATGTTGCCCTGAAATCACTGGTGAGGGGAGAGCCTCCTGATGGGCACAGCTTCGGGCAATACACCTGGACATCCACTTTGTGTTCAGAGAGAAGCAGCATGAGGTAATGACATATATGTACTGAAAGGCAGTGACAAATGGTTTGGATGGATGGTCCAGGACCTGTAAAGAACAAAATTGAAAGATTGGGTTATGAAATCTGAAGGAGAGATGTTGATGGACCTTTGGGAGAAGACAAAAATGTGAGTATCTTTATGTAAGGTATATTAATACCCATCTGAATACACATTGCAGAAGAAGCGGTAAACCATCAGCAGACAGGATGCCTCTGTCTTCAGTACCCCAGTGCTTGTATTATGGACTTAATGATGGCAGCAAAGAAGGTTATGCAAAGGTCTAACAGCCTGGGGTCCCTCTCAAAAAGGTTGATATAACTGTTGTTGTTAAATGTCCAAACTGCAACAAAGACCAATACTGAGTCCCTGAAATAGTACTATCTCTCTGTCATTGAGACCAACAGGGTGGCAAGTTGACAACATTAGACCTCTTCCACTTTGCTATTTGGAGGGGCAATGATTCATCCAGGTACTCACATTACAGCAACAAGGTATGGCAGAATGCATATGACCAAAAGACCAACTAGTTGTACCATATATTGCATTATCTAGAAGATGCTAGATAAATAGAATGGTGGAATGGCTTCTTGAAGTTGCAGCTGAGGCATGGACTTGGAGACAACACCCTGTGAGGTGAGATGCTGTACTCTAAGATGAGACATATATAACAGTCATTATATAGTGTTGCTTTCCGAAAAAGTAGGATATGTAGGTCTTGGAACAAAGAGGTGCAAGTAGACATGTTCCCACTCACCATAACTTCCAGGGACTCACTTGGGTAATTTGTGCTTCTGTTCGTCACAACTTTAGGCTCTATAGGCGGAGAGGTTTTGATTCCCATAGAACACAGTAACAGTCCCACTAAACTTAAGATTTCATCTATTGCCCAGTTATTTAGGTCTCCTTCTACTTGTAGCCCATCAGGTAAAGAACAGAGTTACTGTATTGGGGGAGTTTAATTGCCTCTGAAAATGAAGAAAAGCAAGAGGTAGGGAGGAACTTGTTTGGCATTTAGGTGATCTGTTGGAGTGTCTCTTTTTTATTCTCATGTCCAGTTTTATCTGCACATGGGCTTGTACAAGTACAGTTAGTCTCAATAATTCCCCTCTTTTTCATTTTTCCAGTATCCAGGAGAAGCCTTGCCTTCATATAATGGACCCGATGTGAGAGTCAAGTGGATCTGAGCAGTGCAAGAGTTAAAATCTACTGGCTGAATTGAATGGATACTGTTGGTATCTGCCCAGATATGCTTTATCAAGCCAGTGCACCCATCTCCTAGCTGGTGTGTTAGTGGTGCATCGGGAAACTGTTACGTCTCACGTATGAAGCTACTGCTTTATCTGGAGAATTGTCTTGTTCATCTTGCCTGGGAGATTATACACAATCCTCAGGATAGCCCCAGAAAATAACCGACTAACTTGGGGCACAAAAGGCTAGCCCCCTGTGGTGGATTCATTTTCGAGAAGTCCCCATGGAATTAGATTGAACCTACAATCCAGCTGAGACCACATTCTTTCTTAGCCTCTTCCCTTGCCCTATCTTACTTCCCAAACTCTGTTTCTCTTATAGTCCTTCCTGCAAAAATCATCTGCATCTGAACTCATCTCAGATTGTGCTTTTGCAAATCAGACCTAAAACAGATGGAGAAAATCACATAACCAAGCTGACTTGTCTCTTTAAACTTATGGCCACTTTCTTTCAAGAATACTTTTGCATCCCTAGCTTACTATAGTTCTCAAATTGATTTACTCATTACTTCCCATTTCAAGCCTCCACCATACTCTCCTTTTCCTCACTCTCAACCAGTGATCTCTATTATATTTTCCCTGAGAAAATATAGATGCACTTATAAGGGAATCATTTATCTTCACACCAACAAATCTACTCCCACCCCTTTTTTCCCATATGTCCTTATTTACTCTGCCTTTCCTCATGGATAACTATTCACATTCCTCTGAGTCAGGGTATTGTCAGGAATACAGAAGCCTCCCTAGGAATTCTAAGTAGTAAGGGTATTGATACAGAGAAACATAGGTTTAGAGAACCATTGGAAGGGTTTGGGGACTAAAGATTAGGAAAGCTACTGCTAGAAGCACGTAATTGACAGGAGCCCACACAGAAGTTATTGTGAGTCTCCAAGATCTCCGGGAGAACTGCCACCTTCAAACTTGGCTGCCTGCAGAACCAAATTGCTTGATTTTCAGGGGTTCATCATCATGCTCTGCAGGTGTCTGCAAGTGCGTCAAAGAAAAAGGCATTTCTTTCTCTTGTGCCTTCCCAATCTGCCTGTCATTGGCAGGCTCCATCCAAAACTATATGAAGAAGTGGATTCTGGGAAATGTAATTCCAGGCTTCGCTTCTGAGTAAAATAATTTAGCTTGGCTTACAAGGCTCAGCTGATGGAGTTCTCTTTGTGCTCTTCCCTCATCCCTCAGTCATCGTCTTCCATCCACACGGGCCTTCTTGCTTTTTCTTGAACCATCAAACGTGTTTCTTTCTCAGGGCCTTTTCTAAATGTATAGTGTTTCTATTTCCTGGAAACCAATGTCCCCAAGTGCTAGAATTTAAATTTCACCAAGGCAGGGATTTTTTTTCGGTTTTATTCATATTTTTAAGCTCCCAAAAAGTGGTTGAAATATAGTATATTATTTATTGAATGAACAAATTCAAGCCTTCTCTCTCAGTTCAGGTGTCAGATTACAAAACACTTCAGAAAGGCTTTCTTCTTCTTCACTCTCTAAAATAGCATGCCATTTGTCCCATTGGCCACTGTCTAACTCCTTTCCCTGCTTTCTTTTCTTCTAGGCCCTGGGATTATAGAAATAAATAAAACAGATAAAGTCCCTGCTCTGATGGAGCAGGAGTAAAAAAAACACACACACATATGTATTGAGTGATGATAAGTGCTATAAAGAAGATAAAGCATACTACAGGAACAGAGTGGTGATGGGTGGAAAGGAGGGGAGCTTACTTCTCTGATTTCTGCTGTCCTGTTTTACGAGAGCAGGGAGTTTGCCTTAACACTCTTCTGTTTTTGGTGCTGAGAATAGTGCCTTGTATATAATAGTTGTCTCTAAATATTTGTTACAAAAAAAAAAAAGACTAAACACCTTGTCACATTCCTTCTCTAAGAAAACAGACAAAGAATGAACTACCCAGTTAAATGGGGGAAAAGACAAATGGGAGAATTGCTGAGGAAGGAAAGGCATCAGTTAATTTTTCAAAAATATTATCTCAAATTAACACAATTGGAGTTCCCAGCAACAGACATAGTTAGGTTTAGTCACTATGAATCCAGATCTAGGAAGTGAGGTTGGATGATCCACATACAGTGAGATCTATTGACACTCGATCAGGGCTTCAGTGATGAAGGTGAACACAGAGACTAGGGCATTATAACCACTAATTACTCAATAGCTACTGTGGCAGACAGATCAAAGGAAGCTGGGAGGTGTGGATCAAAGAAGAAAACCAAACAAACATATAAATGAGATAATTCTGACTATGAATAGGAATAGAAAATAAAAGATTTCAGGGAATATTGAAAAGTGCATTAAATAACCATAAACAACTAATTACTGAATTTCCTAAAACAACTCAAACCCAGAATGCTAGGCTGCTGCTCTTAATTCTTAGTACAAATGAACCTAGAAATAGTGGATATAGCAGACTATTTTCCAAATATGCTTGCAGTAATTTCTGCTGTCGTACTCACTCTTTCACAATATGACCTTGACACTTCTCCCTACCCCTCCCCAACTAGAGGTGGAGTCTAATTACTTTCCCTTTGAATCTGGGTAAACTTAGGACCGATAGAATATGAAAGATATGATTCAGTGTCTGTCCAAGGCTGTCCCATACAAAATTATGCAGCTTCTGCCTTATTTTCATTGTCATACTCTGTGGGATCCCTGAGCTGCCATGTAAAAATTCTGACTACCCTGAGAGTTTCATGTTTGAAAGGTCATGTGAAATTACTGTAATCTACAGCCCAGCCAAATGACCAGCTAGCAGCTAGCATCAATGATCAGCCATGTGAGGGAGCCATCTTTGATATCCAGCCCAGCTGAGCTTTACAATGACTGTGACCTTAGTTGACATCTGACAGTAACTGCTTGAGTAATCCCAAGCAACAACTGTCCAATCAAGTCCTTTCTGAATTCTTGATGCACAAAATATAACAGTTGTTTTTTTCTCAAAGATTTATTTTATTTGTTTACCTCCCCCCTCCCCCCCGCCCATTGTTTGCACTCACTGTGTCTGTTCATTGTGTGCTAGTCTTCATTTTAGGAGGCACCGGGAACCAAACCTGGGACCTCCCATGTGAGAGGGAGGTGCCTAATTGCTAAAGCCACCTCCGTTCCCTGCTTGTTGTGTCTGTCATTGTGTTTCCTTGTTGTGTCTCTTCGTTGTGTCAGCTTGCCATGCCAGCCCATCACATCAGCACGCTGTCTTGCTCGTCTTCTTTAGGAGGCACTGGGAACCGAACCCAGGACCTCCCATGTGGTAGGTGGCAACTCAATCATTTGAGCCACATCTGCTTCCCACAATAGTTGTTTTAAGCTCCTAAGTTTTGGGATAATTTTGTTAAACAGCAATAGTAACAATAACAATGGGCTCCTTAAGGAAGTGACCATGAGAGGAAGTACACAAATGGCTCAATGGACTTTCATTAAATATTGGCTGATGTAATTTGCCCCTGTCCTTTTTTAGGACTAGTTATATTGTTGTGGCCATATTTGGAAAGTACAATTTGCCACAGGTGGCTTCCGTGTACTTACTTGTTCATATGTGCTTGCCTGGTGATCCTGTTTCTCCATGCCAACTTCTGCTATCTGTGGATATTTTTGATATGAGTCATCATCTTGAAATGCTGCCATATCCCCATCCCAGGTGCTTTCTTGTCTCAGCTAGTCTGAAGCGTAGCATAGACTTAAGAAAGGAAAAACCAAGAATTGTGTATGCCAAGTTTTAATGGTTAGAGTTGGATACAGTCCTAAGTAAAGAAGAAATAGTACCAAAAAAAAACAAACATTTTTCAACATCTATGCTAACTCCCAGGTTTCCTGATAAGTGTGTTGTTTTACCTTTGAATTCATTAGGAAATATGTCTGTTAATAAAGAATCCAGTTGGATAATTTTATTATACTGGATCCCAAGCTTTATTAACTCAAACAGAAATCACATTTTCACTTTTTTTCTTTTGTGTGTAGTGCTATTTGTCATTTTTAATGACTGGATGATATTTGTCCCAATTGTTTGTCTCATTTGATGAATGATCACTTCTTTTACTAATGAAGGCTTCAGAAGGAACTTACACCATATTAAATCTGAACTGCCCGGGAAATGGCTGTGGCTCAAACGATTGGGCTCCTGTCTACCATTTAGGAGGTCCAGGGTTCTATTCCCAGAGCCTCCTGGTGAAAGGCAACCTGGCCCGTGCAGCAAACTGGCCTGAGCGGAGAGCTGGCACAGCAAGATGACACAACAAAAAGAGACACAAAGGAGAGACAATACGAGACGCAGCAGACCAGGGAGCTGAGGTGGCACAAGAGACTGAGTGCCTCTTTCCCACTCTGGAAGGTCCCAGGATCAGTTCCCCATGCCACCTAAAGAGAAGACAAGCAGACACAGAAGAACACACAGACAGCAGACAGCAAGCACAAAACAAGGAGGCGTGGGGTGGGGAGGGGAATTAAAAAAAAAAAAAAGTGAACTGCCCACTACAGTAGACTCTAGTCACATGTGACTATTTAAATTTAAATTTTAAGACATTGCAAGTGCTCAGTAGCCACAAGTCAGAGAGAGAATGTGGGACAAGGTCATGTAGGGCTTTGTAGGCACCTGTACGCACTTTACATTTTGTTCCAAGGGAAATAGGAAGTCAGTGGAAACTTGAGCAGAGGAGTGATGTGATCTGACTTACATTTTAAAAGGATTACTCTAGTTTCTGTATGGAAAATAGTCTGTGTTGAGGCAAGATCAGCACGATAAATAAGCAAGAGTCATTGGTGGCTTGATTGGCAATGGTGGATGCAATGAAGAGTGGTTAGTTTTGAGATACATTTCTAATGTAGAGCCAACAGATTTATTATGGTAAGCTGTTAAAAAGAGTTATATTTTACACCAAACTTTTAGTGCTTTTAAAACGGATTAGTTTATTTTTTTAAAAAATCACCACCACAACAAACAAAACCAATCTTGCTTCTCTTGGTCTTTAGGAAAGGCCCCATTGATGAGTGCTAGTGAATGTAAACGCACACTTGCTTTACACTACTTAGTAACTGTAATCAAGTATCTGAAATATGGGAGGAATCACAAGTCGTATATGACACTTGAAGTTATGTCACTCAGCATTAAAATTAAGTATTTTTGTAAAGAAGTAATAGAGTTTGGAGTTTACTAACCTTTCAAAATTCTTTCAATACTTTTTAACACTTTATTATTTATTTATTGACAACTACTCATTGAACGTCTGAACAGCATGTGTTAAAGTCTAGGGCAGGAAAGAGTTTGGCTGTTGCATGAACTGAAAGGCCAGTCAGTGCTCCAGGTGGCTGGATCCATAGTAAGCAAAAAGGAGGAGAGTATGAGTGGAAGTTTAAGATGCCAGTAGTGTTTGACTTTGATTTCAAGTGCAATGTGAAGCACTAGAAATACTCTAAGCATAGAAATGATACTATTAAAAAGCCATCTCAACTGCTGTGTGGAACTCAGAGTGGGAATTGGAACAAAAGTAGATAAGAGAGTCCATTTAGAAAAGTATTATTGTGGTACAGGCAAGAGATGGAATTGGAGTGGCCATGAAAGAGAGTGGGTAGATTCAAGATATCATCTCAGAATATAATTGACAAGAATTATGTGATGGATTGGAAGGTAGAGTTAAGGAAAAAGGAAGAATTAATTTCTAGGTGTCTATTTAAGCAACTGGATGGACAGTAATTTTATTTATTGAAATGTGGGAAACTGGGGGGAATCAGCATTTGGCTTGTAAAGAAAAGGGAAATTGGTTTTGTTTTGTCAGGGTTAATTTTGAGATATCTAGAGCTATCTAAGTAGATGTATGACATTGTAAATA